>VWZD01005385.1:658710-681167 GCA_013396695.1 Sakesphorus luctuosus
TTATTTGATATTCACAATCACACTGTATGTACAGGACGTAGGGGGCCCCCACTTCCCCCAGGGGAAAAGAAGGGAAAAGGGAAAGGGAAAAACTTCCGAAATGTGGAGAAAACTAACTTAAACTAAATACAATTAAAGACTTCAGGAAAAAAGAACAAACAAAAACAATTTCACTTAGGCCAGGAGAACCCACAGCCACAGGAGAAAACAGCCAGGCTCACTCTCTGCTCTACCAGCTCTCCCGATAGAAGGACTCAGCTCGGAACTCTTTCCCCACCACGTGGAAAACAAGTGTGGAATACTTGTGTAATTTTCTTAGATACCATGGTTGTCAAAGAAGCCATAAATTGAAACTATGACAGGCATCCTTGGGGACCGCAGGGAGAGGAACAGAACAGATTTTGTTGGGAAAGATCTCTGAGATCACCTAGTCCAACCGAACACCACGGTGTCAACCAGACCATGGCATTCAGTGGCACGTCCAGGCTTTCCTTAAATGCCCAGGGATGTGGGCCATGATGACTAGACCATGATGATGTCTAGTCACACTTTCCGTGAAGAAATTCCTCTTAATATTCAACCTAAACCTCCCCTGGTTCAGCTTAAGACCATGTCCTTTTGTCCTGTCGCTGGTTCCCTGGGAGAAAAGGCTGACCCGCACCCGGAGGAGGCTGTTTGTTTATTTATTCTGAAGTTTTTATTTTAAGTTTTTATAAGTTTGGGGGGAGGTTCTGGTCCTGATGAAATGGGACAGGTGGCTGGGTCAGTGTGACTCGGGGGATGCTCCCTGTGACACCGGGGTAGCTGTGACTCGGGGGATGCTCCTCGTGCCACCGGGGTAGCTGTGACTCAGGAGATGCTCCCCGTGCCACCGGGGTAGCTGTGACTCGGGGGATGCTCCCTATGACACCAGGATAGCTGTGACTTGGGGGATGCTCCCTGTGACACTGGGGTCAGTGTGACACGGGGGATGCTCCCTGTGACACCGGGGTCAGTGTGACACGGGGGATGCTCCCTGTGACACCGGGGTAGCTGTGACTCAGGAGATGCTCCCCGTGCCACCGGGGTAGCTGTGACTCGGGGGATGCTCCCTATGACACCAGGATAGCTGTGACTTGGGGGATGCTCCCTGTGACACTGGGGTAGCTGTGACTCGGGGGATGCTCCCTGTGACACCGGGGTCAGTGTGACACGGGGGATGCTCCCTGTGACACCGGGGTAGCTGTGACTCGGGGGATGCTCCTCGTGCCACCGGGGTAGCTGTGACTCAGGAGATGCTCCCCGTGCCACCGGGGTAGCTGTGACTCGGGGGATGCTCCCTATGACACCAGGGTAGCTGTGACTCGGGGGATGCTCCCTGTGACACTGGGGTAGCTGTGACTCGGGGGATGCTCCCTGTGACACCGGGGTCAGTGTGACACGGGGGATGCTCCCTGTGACACCGGGGTAGCTGTGACTCGGGGGATGCTCCCTGTGACACTGGGGTAGCTGTGACTCGGGGGATGCTCCCTATGACACCGGGGGCGGTGTGACACGGGGGATGCTCCCGGTGCCACCGGGGTAGCTGTGACTCGGGGGATGCTCCCCGTGACACCAGGGTAGCTGTGACTCGGGGGTTGCTCCCTATGACACCGGGGTAGCTGTGACTCAAGGGAAGCTCATTCGCGTGGCCGTGATTAAACTCTTGACGCTTGAGAAATTGCTCTGTGCCAAAGCCAGCTCTCAATTGTGGCTTAAATTAAAAGGGGTCTAGAATGTTTTAAATATGTCCCTGGAATGAACTACTGGGCTTGCTTGGTGCAGGATGCCCCAGGGCAGGAGCCAGTGTCCAGTGAGTCCTCTGTCAGCAGGACCTGCTTCTCCCCAGGACTACAACTCTACTGATGTTGTGCCACCTGGGGAGCCCAAGAGGGATGGCCACAGGGAGAGCATGGGAGAACCAGTTTGTGTTTTCCATAGGCTAAGTGCAAAACCAGCAGGATAAGAATAGCAGCTCCCAGTATCTGCATATCAAAGAGCTGTAAAGATACCATCCCTTCAGGTCTAGCGAGGTCATTGGTGATACTGCACGTCCTTACAGTTAAGAGGAGAAACTGGTGGTAGAGTTCTTTGTTTTTTCAAATACATCATGTTTGCCTGTAGGAAAGAATTTCTTCTAGCTTGGTCCCAAATCCACCACAATCAGAAAATCCAACCTCAGATACAAGGCATCAGCTTTGTTTCAGCCCAAAATATTCAGCTCCAATCCAAAACACCCTGTTGTTGCCACCTGGCTAATTCAGGTTTTAGATGGATGCCACCAGTCAGATTTAACTCTACTTTAACCTCCACTTTGCGTCTCCAGTCATAATTCTGCTCATTACAGCACAGAAGAGAGATGGTCTCTGCACAGCTGTAGTAGCCTTTCTTCTTTTCTGTGCATGGATACACATGCCAAATTACCAGGAACAAGGAAGGTGATCTCTAGTGAGAAAGACTTGGATGGGTACGAGGAGCACAAAAATGCAACTGCAATACTTCTGGTTTAATTGTATTGAAGGAAGTTTCTGTTCTGCCAACATAAAGGACAGACAACCTTGAGAGCTGTGTATCTGACTATCCTTACAGCACCTCAGTGGTCTGGGCCACTGAAGAGTTCAAAAGATTTCTTAATTAGTAGTGATTACCCTCTAAGCTGAGTGATGAGTGACCTAGCTCAAGAACAGAGTGGACTGTGACTTCTGACAAAGACACTACTCACTGCATCAACCACGTGATTTTTAAAAAAAAATTAAAAGTTCTTTGTTGCTCTTTTCTAATTAAAGACATTGCACTAATTTTTAAAAAGTGATTGTTACTTGAATTTAGAGCTATAAAATATACAGCACAGATAAATGAAGGCCACTCCTACCTCATTGCTTACCACTGCAAATACCCCAGTAGGGTTCTGTGGGAGCTCCTCTACTGCATGGGCGAACACAGTTATGGTATGACAAACTAATGCAAGATGAAGTGTCTCAGTTCAGTGGAGATCAACTAACAAAGATTCAACAGAGAGAGGGTAAAAGCACTGAATTTACCTGAGCAGTGGGGAAAAAAAAAGGATATTTAATTACTTGAAATAGTATGTAACAATTAGAAATGTGTAAATCAAATACACTGGTCACCTTGATAGACAGATTGCACGTCAGCAGTCAGAACTGCTGGCATCTTACCACATTTTGTAATATTTTATCAAATCTGTATATGTATTTCTCATCCTTCACTTTTTTTTTTAATTTTTGTTTATTTTCCACCCTGACTTTATTGATTTGGCTCCTTAGGAGAAAGACAGTAACATAGGTAAGGAGGAAAACTCTTTACCATTTCAGCAGAGCCAGGATTTTAATTGTATACTCTATTTTTTGAGGGGGTTGTGGTAGACTAGTTTATTTATTTACTTATTTATCTATTTGTCCTTTTTATTTATTTATTTCTGATTAATTCTTTCATATTTTCCTCTAGCATTTATAAGTGATAGTGTGCAATCCAGGAACACAGCATCCCACCCACTCCTTACTCTTCCTTCTTAACTAGCAGAAACCTCCTCAATGCAGTGCAGCTGTAAGTAGCTCACAGTTTCCAGGGTCTCTGTGCCCCAGCACACCTGTTTCCACAGGCAGAAAATTACTCTTCCTTTGTTTGGCATGTGGGGAGCCTGAGGGTGCCCCTCAAGCCACAGGCACTGCTCATGTAGCAATTCAGCAGCAAGAACAAGGACTTTTCTAACAGCAGAAAGATCAGGCTCCAGGGGTGAGCATTTCTGTCGTTATGAAGTGTGTATTCTGGAGAAAATTCCTTTTTCCCAATCTTGATTTTGAACATTTACCACACTGAGATGCTGTATTTTCCACTGCATGTGTTTAAGACCTTCACCACATGGAGAGAAAACAACAATGCAAAAGAGGAAGGTATTTAAAGTGGAGTCACAGCCCTGAGCAAAATAATTTTTTTCATTATTAGTATTTGTTCATTCATACATTCACTATTGCTAATTTCAGCCAACAGAAGGAAACTGGGCTGGGTTTTGGGGAAGGAAGGGCTGGCCCAGGTGCCCCAGGGCTGTAGAGAACTGAGTCTACTGTTTATATAAACATTTGATTTCTATTTAAAATGTAAAGGTCTACATTTAAATTGCCAGTTGGTCTATAATAGTCTAAAGAAGTAGATTATTAGACTTTAGACTGCTGGTTTAAAGAACTAACACCCTATCCTGGAACAAGGCCTGAGGTAAGAGCTTAAGCAAAAGGGAAAAAGCATGACAAAAACCAAGGTAGTGACAAGAAAGTTAGATAGTGTGAAGATGTTTGAAAAAAAACACATCAAAATTTTATATTTAATAAAGTAATAGTTAATTTAGAAACTGGAATGTAAATGTTTCCTCCTTTAAGCCTTTTTTTCCAGCCACAGAGAATTTGCTCCACCATAAGCTTCATCATTTTGAGTGTACTGTCACTTAATGTTCCCTCACAAGATTTGTGTGGGTGACATTCCAGCACAAACCAGCTCCAAACAGATCTTCCAGCTTGAAAACAGTTTGTCTCTGTTCATATAGTTGAATTAAACTCTTTCAGTAAAGTCAGTTGTTGTTTTCATAATTAACCTCTAGACTCTTAAATACCTCCAGTCCCAAGGTGACAAAGTGACTCTCCCAGAAGTCATTAAGCAGAATAACCACTCCAAACAATAAAATATAAAGGTCTCATGTTCTACGTGAGTCTTATCTACTCCTTTTGTGTAGTCATGCTCAGGATTCAAAAGGTCTATCAGCTAAAGACCATCTCAAAGTTTCAAGTAGACCTCAGAAATAATAATAATAATAATAATAATAGTAATGATAGTAAGAATTAAGACTTAAGGTACATGTTGGATCTCCATGTAGTGAACAGTCCACTGGATTATTTGCAAACTCTCTGTTGTGTGACTCCTCCAGTTTCATGAAGCAGATTTCGGCCCTACTGTTCCAAGTTTCTCTCAGTGAATGAAGTGATCTGTCACTGGGTTTTATTATATTTTTTTTAGAGCAGATGGCTGATTCTTTTTACCTGGAGAGCTGCCATTTTCTTTAGATATATCTCCATTTTGATGGTAGTCTGTTCATTTGAGAAATAAGTGACTTAAATTACAAGAGTGCTGTAATTTCACTGACCTCAGAAAAAGGTGATAGGTGTGCTATACAAATTTCCTACATTTTGATGGAAAAAACCCAGAAAGAGAAAAGAATTTAATCCATTTGTAGCTCGACTACTAGCCATGAAAAAGCAAGTGCAGCTCTTTATTCAGTTCTGGCATCTGTGATCATAGCATGGTTTGGGTTGGAGGGACCTTTCAAGCTCATCTAGTTCCAATTCCTTTGCCATGGGCAGGGACACCTTCCACTAGACCGGGTTGCTCAAAGCCCCATCCAGACTGCCCTTGAATAGTTTCATAGTCAGTTGCTGGATATTCTGCTTTACATTTCACCTTGCAGGTTTACATCATGAATAAACTTGCTCTGCATAGCCATTCACCTGAGTTTTCTGTCTAGATTTCTTATTTCTGCAGGTTGCCTTTCATCAGTTTGCATTCCTAAGCTGGAATCATTCCTTGTTTGTACAAGGTTCTTTTCCTGCTGTCCTCTGAATAATCCTGCACTGGCTCACTGTGAAGTAGCCAGATATGCCTTACTGTGACATTAATCACACAGACAAGACAAGGACTGGTTTTCTACTGGTAAGTTGGCCAGGGGTACTTTCTTGGTTGTCTTTGGGCACAGTGTAAGGTTAGCAATAAGTTAAGCCTGGCTTACAGAGAAGAACACATAGTTTGTAAAGCCACCTTCACAGCTAGATGAAGTTTTGGTTTGAGTACTTGAGCTCTGACCTGCAGCTCACAGAGGGAGAGATCTTGTGTTTGGCCTCGTGAACTTCCATCACTGCTCATACCACACTGCCAGGAATAATGCAAATTTTGCCTCAATCAGACATGCTTGTGAAAATGTTCTCCACCTACTACAGCACTGTTCAGTGAAGTATGAATGATCTTTCTGAGTTCATCTCCTGTGAGCTCCCCTTTGCTTGAGTGTTGACGCCCTTACAAGCCCCAAGTTTTACAAAGAATCCATGCAGGTTGGCATGTGTGACCTTGCTGAAAAATTCACACAAACCCTAGGGCTGTCAATAGGAGTGAATCAGTATTTTAATTAACTAGCTATGTGTGCCACTCTGGGCACATGTCTAAAATGCTCATCCAGGTAGTTGGCACTGAGTTCAAGCTGACCGGTTTTCCTTGGTGAAAGCAAACTGGAATTAGCCCCTTGTGGTACAGAGAATTAATGGTACAGTTCAAATGTGCATTTCTAACACTAAATGTTACTTCTACCAGAAGAATAACTGTATAATCCAGCCCATTTTTTCCCCTTCATTTTTTTTTTCAACTGACTAGGGAATCCCCATTTTCTCCTTTTTACACAAATTTAGCATTAAAGTTTCTGTTTTCTGTAATCCCCACAGACCTCCTGTCAGCGTGCAATATACATCTATTTTTTTTCTTTTTGATCTTAACACTTGTAAGTAATAAATAATTGATTGCCCAAGGAATTCTGGGAATATATTCAGCCTTAAATTGAGCACTAAACTATTTGCAAATGTGCTTAGGCACTAGCCCAAAAGATACATCAAAAGAATGTCAATGGATATTGGGAAGTGAAGTGCCATCATATGTTAGAATTAGGAAGCGTAAAATATAAGTAGAGAGATAACAGCTGTCAGATCTGCTACCGGTAGTAATAGAAAAGGGTATGTTTTTATAGAAGGCTATAAACTGATGTTCAAGTTAGACCACACTTTCACCTCAATAATGACACTCCAGACCCTATTCAAGGAATGCTTTGTTTTTGACTTTTCTTAAAACTGGGGCTCAACAGTGCACTCACCCCAGAGAGACCTACAACTGAGTCTGAATGGCCTGTGAGATCCCTCTGTTAGAAACAACCAGGGTGTCTTTACTGCAGTGATAGCCCTTCTTTGGTACTGAAGACAGATTTTCTGTGGCAGTCTGATTTCACCATGGCTCCAAGCCCTGATATAAGCTTGGTCAGTAAGGCTGTGCTGCTGTGAGTAAACTGTCTGTAGGGTCTGAGGTAACCTGACTACACCTGCACTGCTGTGCTTGCAACAGTCACACCTCAAAATCTGGATGTCTGTGGGTCCAGAGAAGAGCAACAAGGCTGGTGAAGGGACTGGAGCACAAGTCCTATGGGGAGAGGCTGAGGGAACTGGGATTGTTTAGTCTGGAGAAGAGGAGGCTCAGAGGTGACCTCAGCACTGTCTAGAACTACCTGAAGGGAAGTTCTAGCCAGGTGCGGGTTGGTCTCTTCTCCCAAGCACTCAGCAATAGGACAAGGGGGCACAGGCTCAAGCTCTGCCAGGGGAAATTGAAGTTGGAGATCAGAAAAAAATTCTTTCCAGAGAGAGTGCTCAGGCATTGGAATGGGCTGCCCAGAGAGGTGGTGGATTCACCATCCCTGGAGGTTTTTAAGCTGAGCTTGGATGTGGCACTGAGTGCCATGATCTGGTAAATGGACTGGAGTTGGACCAAGGGTTGGACTTGATCTCGGAGGTCTTTTCCAACTCAATCGATTCTATGATTCTATGATTCTATGATTCCATGAAATGTAGGCATTGTATGATATTGGCCTTGCCTTTGCCACTGAAGCTCAAGTCTGCTCTTCATGGAGCACATCCTCTGGGAATCCAGTTACAAACAAACAAAGGGCAAGTTGGTAATGGCAAGGAATAATGAAGATGGATTTATTTACCAATGGCAAATTGTACTTGATCACCCTGCTTGCATTTTATGGTAAAATGGATGGCTAAAATGGTGAGAGGATAATGCTGAATGTAATACATCTTCTCTTCAGTGAGGCTTTTGACACCAGAGAACCCTTATCTGCAAGATGAGGAAGCATATCTTGGATGAACAGACTGTTAGATCAGTTGAAAACTGCCTGGACCACAAGGTTTGAAGAATATATCTTAATGGACCGAAACTCAGGCTTGGTCCTGGGGCTGGTGGTATTCAGCATTTTCATTGTGATCAGTGAGAACGCAAACTCCAAAAACTTGTGTATAATGATAAATTAAGGGAAATTACTAGCACCCTGAATAACAGACCTTCAGTCCAGAGGAATCTTGGAACTCTTTTGAATTGGACCTTAAGATATTCAGTAAGATGTGTGAACCTTGGTACCTGGAGCAGAATAACCTCATACAGCAATACAGACTGGGAACTTACTGTGAGAACCAGAAACTCATGGCAAATTTGAGGACAAGGGCCACAGTTTGCATCTTGGGAGACTCAAACTGGACCTTAGCAAAATTTCTCTCTTATAAGGACAGTACAGCACTGGAATACATTATATACATATTATGGAAGAGTCGTAAAATCTCAGTCCTTGAAGATTTTCAAGACTCAGCCAAATAAATCCATGGCTGGTTTAATTTATAGTTGGTGACACTCTGTCTTTGAGTGGGAGGTTGGTTCAGATGGCTTTTAGGAGCTTATTCCTGTTTCTCTGATACTGCAATCCTTGTTTCCACACAGCAGCTACAAGAGTCACAAGTGAGTTTGTTAGGTTTTCCTTGCTTCCAAGTTTATTGGAAGTTCCAGTCTGTGCAAACTGGACATCTGTGACCATGTGTGTAAATTGGAGATGGCTTTGCAATGCCTTTTCAGAGGCCTTTCTCTCTCCTGCAGCATGAATGAGCTGCATCATCCACAAGGGATGTTGCATCAGCCTCAGAGATTCTCTTGTGTAATGCAACTTGCAGTAACTGCTATGAAGTTGCACATGTGGAGTGTTGCAAAGAGAACCTGCTGCACCCATGTTGTCTGGCATGCTCGTGGTTCTTCTGTCATGATGATGGAAGATGGTCATGGGACTATCAGGGCTGCCCTTATCCCAAGTAAGGGGGCAGCATGAATGACGGTCAGAAGAGCTCAGGCACAGCAGGCATCAGAAGGCTTAATCAGAAGGCTTACAAGAGTCTATTCAAGATAGTTTCCCAGACAGTTTCCTCATAGATCATAGTAGTGGTAGTTCATAGTAAGTAGTAGTCGAAGTAGATCATAGTTCTATTCTCAGTAACATCCACACCTTTTATCTCCTCTCACGTCCAACATGTCATGACATTATTGGCTGGCCCAGTCACCTCACATTCACCAAAGCTTCTCATTGGCTACAAGACACTATACACTCCAGGTAGCTCTCTTCTCTTTAAGGGAGAACTCTAAACTGCTTTCCTTAAGGGATGCACTTACAGTCACCCCTACATGGGACCAACATAGAATTGAGTCAGTCAACAGTTTCATGATCTGTGGTTCTCCTATCAGAGAATACAGACTAGCAGAAAACAAAAAGTTCTTGGGGACTCTTTTGGTTGAATAACAATGGGTTGGTTGGATTTCTCATCTTCAAAAACTTCAGGGGGAAGTTCTTTGGAAGTTAGCAATTTCTGTGTGAAAACTGCCCTGTGAAACTTTTTCTGATAGATCCTAAAGTTAATTGCGCTAAGATATTTGAATGAAAAAAGGCTATAGTTGAGATGAAACATTAAAAAAAAAATGTTGGCTCACTGGTGAATTAGAGTACAAGGCTTTGCTCTTTGTGTTTTGAAATATCAAAACTCCCCTAGGATGGGAAACCTCTTCCTACTGTTAGTTAAAGAAAATAGCCATCTAGGTTCTACTAGGTTAGATGGCTTGTTGCCGTCTGGGAACACTATCCTGTATTTTGAATTCCTGTATTCAGTGTGTCCTTACACTTTTGCAAAAAGTCCCTTTGAGATAAGTAGCCTTTCTCTAATTTTCACATGCATTCACTTTGCTTGTGTTTTTCCCTATTTCAATGTCTGATTTTCTGTACATGCCCTCACAATAGGCTGTTGATAGGAATGTTCTCTGAAGCACCGAAGTTGTAAGGCAATATTCAAGTATATCGGAAGAAAAAGAATTCCAAATAAATAGATATAAAATATATAAACTACAATTTTTTCATCAACTGTATGATCTGTGCACTCACATAAGCAGTGATGGCTTGAATCTTCTGATGATGCATGTTTACAACAAACTTGCTGAGGGATAATTTACAAAAATAGTTATTTTACAGAAACATTTGAAAAAAAAGGTTAGAACTGAGATTTGGTAATGGTAGTCTCTGGGGGAAAGCTATATGATAACATCCTTTCTCTGCAAATGGGATTTTCTGACATACTTTCTCAGCTTATGTAGATCATGAAAACATGGTCACCTCTTTCACTGCCATAAACTTTCATAAGCTGTGCAGCAGTGAAAAGTGTTCTACTGAAACATTAAGCGCTTCACTAAACCAAATCTGAGTAATTTAAGATTTTCAATGTGCAGGCTGAGGTTTCATTTGCCTATTTGCTTTAAAACAACATAAATTCAAGCTGCTCCTGGAAGATGTGAACCCTCTCTGGGCTACACGTTCCTGCTGCCTCCTTTGGGCTGTGCTGGTGGTTGTGCACTAAGCCAGCTCAGCCCTGTGACCCTGCTGGGACCTGACAGAGGTGACAAGAAGGAATCTACCCTGGTTTCAGTGCTCAGCTCCTGGATGTGGAGATGGCAATGTGAAGCCAGAAATGAGAGAGAGAAGGACATACTGGCAGTCTGAATTTAGCTTGGCCAAAAGAGACTACAGTGGCAGGGAGACTTGGAAAAAATATCCCATTTCACAATCCAAGGGAATTAGCCAACAACTGTGATTTAAATCATTAATTACAAGTATCTCTGCTTACATATGACTATGCATTGATTTCTGTATGGCTAGATGAACTGTGCCATTGCTTTGTTTGATCATTTTATTACCATTTATTTTCAGTCTCCTTTGTTCCTATGGCTTGTTGCCTTGTTGTGCTTTGCCTGTGGGATATTTCAATCCTGGCAGCAGCCACATGCTTCCCTCTTCAAGGCAGTTCCTTGACTTGTGTCCTTTCCCACCACATGCCTGTTCCTCAGTGGCAGCAGTGACTTGGCACAGAAAATGATGGTTTGCAGATTACCAGAACACTGTCTTCTCAGGGGCAGCCAGGTGTTGACCATGGCAGGAGAAGTAAAAGTCGATTCTCTTTTTCTCAGGGTTGTCCAACTCCCTTTCATGGAAACAGGAGGTGAACCAGGCCCCGCCAGTGCTGCAATGCCTGCTGACATTCTCCAGCTGTGCTCTGCTCATCTGCTTCTGTTCTTTATTTCCCCCCCCACCTCCGTTTTGCTGGATGAAAGTAATGACAATGTGGGATTCTAAATATATCTGAGCCGCTTGCAAGTTCTGTGATTGCGCTGTGGGCTGTGTGAAATCTGCAGCCAACAGTTCAGCTGCTCACAATGTTGCTTTAGGTGAGAACCTGCTGAGTGCCCTAGGACAAAGCTGAAGACACAGCAAAGCCCAAGGGGCTAGCACACTGAGGGAGATGTTGGCAGCGGTTGCCTGAATCCCTCTGCTTGTTACAGGTAAGGTCCCCGCTGGAAAATCATGAGTGCATTCAGTGGCAGATCCCTGGTGCAGTGAATTAGATACCTTCTAGCACACAAGGATTCATCAAGTGAAGGATTTCAGGGAGTGAGCACATCCATCCTCATAAAAGCACCCCAGGAGTACTTGATCCCAGTGAGCGAGTTATTTTTTTAGGCTGCAGGCCTCAGACCTGCTGAAGAAGTCCCTTCTGCTCCCTCACCTCCTCCTACTTCCAGCAACTTCTTCCCACTCCTTTACTCCTCCTTCTGCTACGCTGGCACAAGCATTTGGGCATGTGGTGAAGTGCAAAGGGAGAGGTAATCTGGCTTAAAAAAAACCTGGCTGAAAAAGAAGAGGTGGAGGGTTAGCTAGCTCAGCTCCCAGCTCTGATTTATTTGCAGCAACCTAGGTGGTACAAGGAGGAACGATGTAGGAGCAGGGACTCCTTAAGCAGACAAAGCTGCTGAAAATAATGCTCATCAGGGTATGATAGGATTTCCTTTTTGTGATGACTTCTTCCTGCCACCTGCAAGGAGACAAGACAGCCCTATTGCAGATTGCTTGGTGAGGATGGGGAGGAAATAACCTGCTCACAAGTGCTGGGCACCAACTGGGCATCAAAGAAGAATTTAGAAGAAACTGTCAAGTGATAGTCAAATTCTATATTCTAGTTTGGTATATGGTTCAGTTTAAAACAACAGTTTTTAACTAGTGAAGCTCTTAATGGTTTGAACCTAACTACCCCTAAACAGAGAAGCTGCCATTTAGTTCAAGGCACTGATAAGAGAAACCACTGGACCATTAGAAAATCATCCACTGAAAGGTAAATGTATCCTTGGTTTATATTAAGGAGTATCTCACATATACTCCAAAACTTAATAGTTTTATAATTTATAAAATATCTTTCTACGCATTTTTATTGTGATGTTAAATATTATCATTATGTACACAAGTCTATTGATCTGTATCTCCTTACCTCCTTTGTTTTTCAGTCGTAGTTACCTCTTAGCCCCTGGAGATAACTGGAGGCTGCAGAGTGTTTGCAATGAGTCAGTTTGAAAGTGACTCTGGGGAATCTGAGGTTGCACAAGTGCTTCAGAAAACTCAACCAAGGACCTGAATATACCAAACAGCTTCAGGCACTAGGTTAAAATGAAATAATGCTTCAAAACTAAGTCCTGGCCATCAGGCAGTGATTCCAGGTGAAGACAGATAGCTTAGAGGGCATGTCAGCATGCTGGAAGCAACTACACCTCTTCTGTGTGTAATGAACGTATGAGATGACAAAGCCTGTGGGCTGAGGAAGAAGCTCTTGGGGTAGTTGATGTATCTGAGACAAGGTGCCTGACTTGGGACAGCCTAGGAGGTGTCTCTGTCCCTTACAGATCAAGAATACTGAGCACCAGGAGGGTAAGAAGTGATTGATGGACTATGAAATGGAAAAATACAAGCAGTCACTCAGTGGGAAACAGATTCCTGCCTCCTGGAGGTGTTTATCAGTAGGGAGTCTGATTGATGTTTAGTTTCTCGCTGGCCCACTGAATGTTGCCCTCTTTGCAGCTCAGTGACCAGCTGCCATAGGAGATGCTTGGGAGTGGCACTGAGCATTTTATATTCTGATGGCTGGAAGATCTTGCTAGAGGAGTGGGAGCAGTGAAAAAGAGGAGTCTGAGTCTTTAACATCTTAGGGGTGTGCTGCAGACACTGAGTTATGATCAAAAGCCTACCACTATCATCTCCACCCATGTTCCTCAGTGAACTCCCATGTAAGGCTCACTTGGGAATACTAAGAAAAAATTTTATTTTACTTTTTTCCAGGGAGCTTTGCTCGCAGCAAAATTCTGAGGCAGCCTGTAGGGGCTCAGCATGTTTCTTCTTTTTCAGATGTCAGGTAAGTTTGTATTCCAAAGTGATGACAAAAGTTGATATATATATATATATATATATACATACACACACATACATATACACCTTATGTCTGTTCAGAAGTCATTTGGCACTGCAGTAAGTGGTCAGAATTACTATATGAGTTCCCAAAACTGGCTAATTTGTTGATGATTTAAGTGGGGAGAATCTGGCCTTTAATAAATCAGGCAGGCTTTTTCAAAAAATACTGAATTATGTCAGAGAAGTACATTATAGAACAAGCCCCTGGTATTTCACCTTTTTCTCATTCCAGCAGGAATGCTGGGGGCAGGGGCGTGGTGCACACAGATGACCATGACATTGTCATTAGAAAGCAAGTAAGGGTTCACAACGTGATGATGCAGTGACTATTCCTGCAGTGGGCTGGGTAGACTGGGACTGCTGGATAATTTTTATTACCTCATTCTATGGAACTCTGAGCTCCTGAATTACATTAGAATCTCATATTTCATCTATAAAGCTGTGAAGAAAATACATTTTTCAAACAGTATGAAACATTTTTCTTCCCTATTTTTTCAGGCCACTTCCATACCTTTCCTGAGGGAACCAGAGTGCCTGGCTAAGTGGAAAAGTACTACTGGGCCTGCAATAAATATGTAAGATAAAACTTGCCTATTGTAAAGAGTGTAGCTGCTTGATGGCATCTGCGTATTTTGTCAGTGTGTGCTTCCCACTTTCCTCTTGTCAGGCTTTGAGATTATTAGCACTGAATCTTCACCTCACTGCTTGCATCTACTGATAGTGTTTCTTACTTTGAACCTCATGGTGTGATAGTCTGAGCTGCTGTAATGAGAGCTGACTTTATGCAAAAAAAGCCCCCACAAACAACAAAACAAAACCAGCTGAGGAAAGGCATGGCACCCACACAAGTCCCAGAGAAGTACTTCTCTGCTCCAAAGACTTGCTACAAACCTTAAGGTTTCTTAGAGTGGGAGTATAGGCAAGAGGAAATCTGATATGCAAGGACTCACAGGGTAGTGGGCATGCATGGCTGCCTCACTTGGGGGTCTGCCTGTTGTGTGGGTAAATACATTTAATTTAACTTTGATCTAGTTTGCTTGGGCAACAAGCAGGGTGAAGAGATCAATGGAAGCACCACCCACTTGGTTAATCACCCACAGCCCACTCCGTGCTGTCACTGCTATCCATAGCTGAGATATACAGATTAGGAACAGTTTGCATATGTTTACAGGTGCTGCAATTGTATTTTTATTTCTAGTTGCAGAATAGACCTGTTGCATTATGGTCTACTTGGAGGTATTGTGTGAAACCAGGTGTCCACAGACTTGAAAGTCTTTGTTTTCGCAAACACTGATGCTGTGATATAGGAGACTTGAAACACAGGGGTTTGCCTTTATACAGTACAAGTAGTATCAAAACATTTTGTAATTCATTAGCAAAATTCTGTACTTCATGAAAATGACCTAGTTTGTCTGTTAGTTGATATATGTTTCAGTGCCCCAAAACAAGTGGAGCTGGATGCAGTGAGATATGAGACACAGGAGCTGAGGGGCAAGGAACAGCGAAAAATTATCTTTGACCCTATAGCAGATGATGAAAATACTGCTTTGGGAAGATGGGTTTCCCTTGATATCCTATGTTGAGAAATATTAAGCTTTGATGGTGACTGAGTTCATACAACTTAAAACTACTGAGGCTGGCATAAACCTTTATGGTGCTTGAGGTAGAGAAGGAAAAAAAGGGATAAATCAATACAGTAGGTCAGTAGGACAATAGGATAACTACCATAGGTCTGAGCACTGTGCAGGGGGTGACAGCGGCTGGATGTTAGACATGTGAACTCAGAGTTAAAACAACACCCCACACTCAGGATCTTTACTGCTAAATGGATGAAAACTTGCAGGGAATTTTGGGGATTTTAATATGCAAATGCCCAGTAAGGCGGTATTTGCTTGAGTCAGAAGTAAGGTCCAGCTCCATTTTTTGTGAATCCTATTGTGGGAAGGCCTTGGAAAACCAAAGAGCTCGTTCCATTGCTGGCAGAAAGAATGTGCCAGGATTTTCATGTTACTAAAGAGAATTAGCCCCTGGCCTCTGTGGAAGGCTGGGCTTCCACCTCCGAGTGCCGTGTGCCAGTACCAGCCTCAGAGCCCTTCTGGTGTGTGACTTGTTGCAACCTGAAAAATTCACAAGTTTTTCCTCAAAAGCCTTTTTTAAAAATAGTTCTGCTTCTTAGGAAAGTTAAACACAGATTCAGGAAAGATATTTGGTCTAAATAGCAGGAGTTTTGGAGATGAGGAATTGCATGTTGCTTTTAATGGTGCTTCAGACAAACCAGTGCCCTGCTACAGTGGCAAGGCTTGGCCAGACCCTGTTTTGTGCCTCTGGGCTTGATCCTGTCACGTGCAGTTTGGATGTCTGTGATTTCTAGACAGCTGTATTCAGCTACAATAAATGTTTTCTTAAAGCCTGATTAGATCAAATGATGTTTGTGTTGTGTGTGACAGTGCTGCGGTGATTTGGAGAACCAAAGACTTCATTACAAAGAGGTTTCTTGGTGTCTCTGGTTTGGCTAATTAACAAACGCATTTAGTAACTGGAAAAATATTTTGCTGGTTTGTTGATGTGTTGACTCATTTGATGTATTTTAAAAGAAAACAAACAACAAACTGCTTGTCCAAACTAGCCTACTGACATATCTGCAGAGGTAGGCTGGGCTGGAGGATGTCAAGATTGTCTCATCGGATTATTGCGATCTCGTTTGCTTCATGGTTTGTATGAAGAAATCAGTTCCGTATCACCATCAGCTCATCTCGTCCTCAGATGAGGTTTCATATGGTATCATTGTGACAAACAGATCTGAGCTTTATTAACAGCATGTCGTGGGAAACTTACCAAATCATGAAACTCCAGCATGTTTGATATTGATAAAAACTACATTGCACGAAAGTTCTCTGAATGGTACTTTAATGACTCAGCCAGTAATAAGAGAAAATATTCCATTCAGTGCACAGGAGACAAGGTTTGCAGCTTTCGAGCTAAAGTGCTAGAGGGTTAGTTCAGTCTGCAGGCAATTTTATTTCAGGATGGAACTATTGGATAGGAGGTTCAGCACACATATGTGTGACACACTTCTCATAGTGGGGGTGGTTCTGTATAGCATGGAGCTGGCTTATTGTTTGCATCCTGGAGTACCCCTGCAGGAACTTAAATTTCTCTTTTTTTTAATTGGGTGGCCATGCATGCTCCAGCAATGACAAAGTCATTGATGTGTTGCTGTGTTCTGTGCTGTTCTGATGGGTTTCTGTAGCTATTTCAGGCAAATTAAGCAAATAGTCCTTTAGATTGTGGCACCTGGGAAGTTGCCTCTGCTGTGTTAATTTGTTAATGTCTAATAATAGAGCTGTGCTGACCCTGCAATCTTTCTGAGGGTGATACTGGACTTTCCCTGTAAGCTTCTCAGTGACTTCTTTTAGGCTTCTACCCCTGACTTAAGTTGGGTTTAAGTTGTCCAGTGAGTTCAAGTTGGAGGGAGGGAAGAAACTATCAGATAATACAAGCTTTCTTCCTAAGAATGCCAAACCCAAAGAAGGGATTTGAAAATAAAAACTAATAAAAATTAATATAAAAACTTAACAAATACAGCTGACTCTTTGCTATTCCCATGGCCAGTGTGGGCAGACTTCTTTTTTCTTTCTTAAATTTATAATTCATAAGTGTATTTCTGGAATTGTTAAGTAAGATAGGATGAATGGAGTAGTTCAGACCTTCCCCTAGGTACTGGCTAGACCTTCTGTTGTTTTCCAGAATTCTTCAGAAGTGCAAGTGTAAAATCCCTTGGTGTAAAAACATGGTTTCTGGTGTATTATTTTTAAAATTAGAAGTGTAGTTTTTGGCAAATTCCATGGTGCAGCATCACAAAGTACAGAGAATTGAGTATATGAAACAAAATGTTGTGTTCTGTTTTCAAACCATGTGACACAGTTATGTCATTATATATACATATACACGCCTATATGCAGACTTTGACTGTATAGTTAATAATAACCAGATTTCACAGTGGACAGGCACATTAACGTAAGTGAAAGTGAACATGAGAATTGACTGCAAGTCTGTTAGTTTTGCTTGAGTTTGAGGAACTGCTGCTCTCATTAATTAGGAATGTTCTATATTGTAATATTTATCTTTGAGTTAGAGAACTATCAAAATGTATTATTTACATAAGTGTCAGAGTTGCTGCAGTTGATATTTTCAGTTAAAAATGGGTCCCAAGTCATGCTGGACTGGCTACAAAATTGAGACTGTTCCTTGCAAAGTGCAAAAGGGCAACTTCTCAGCTGGTGTAAGATGAAGTTGTGAGAATTCAGTTTTAAATGCAAAGAATCAGAGTGGTTTAAAATAAGCTTTGCATAGTCTCTACCTCAAAGGCACTTTGTAAGGCATTCAGCTACCATGGTGATGAATGTGGTATAAATAGAAAATAGATTAGATAGAATTCAAAATGTTCCTGAGTAGATCTAAATTAACAGTGGCCTTTCTGGAAAGAGATGTAGGAAGTCACTGTGCAAAATTTAAGAAAATACACACCAATAGTAAATCTAGAGTGGCTTTTAGAAAGAGGAAGGTAGGAAGCAGTTGGTTATATCATGACTGGTAATACAATATCAACAGGAGTATTGGATTCTGATTCTGTTCAACCCTAGCACAGAAAAAGCAGACACAGGAGATGTTTTAGAAACATGAGAAGTATAGGATGATTTTTACCTGTGAGACTAAAACCTCTTTTGAATGGACAGGTGCTAGAAATGGAAACATTCCCCCATGTATCTATGAAGCACATAAAGGATCCCACAACGGTGGGATACACAACTAGGAAAAGACATTCAGAAATAAGACACTTATCCTGCAAAATAGATCTCTGTTCCCTGTCAACCAAACCCTCTTTAACTTGTCTTGCAATGTAAGACCCTGATACAAGTTAAAGACAGCAAGTACTTTTTTAGTCTGTTTGCATAAGCAGCTTGTAGGTTTTTTGCCACAATATATTAAGGTCTTTTTGGCAGGAATTAAAAGCCCCAAACTGCAGACCTACTTAAAGGACATAAAACTTTAGGGACATGGAGGGTTCTGTTGTTTCCAGTGGGACTACCCAAGTGCTTTAAATTGCAGGTGGACTGAAGTACCCTGCTGAGGAGTGGTCTTCGAAATACGTGTGCACAGATGTTTATAGACCTGCGTAAATATGCAGTAGGTTAATGTGTGCTCTACAGAGACATCTTTGTAGGAATAGTTTGTACTGTGTTGCTGCTCTTTTTCTGGGCTTTGCAGCCAAGGGGATGGCTTAGTTTCTCCAGTGATTTAATTTCTAGCGATTGAGCAATACCCTGTGATTGCTGATGTGTGAACATCATTACTTGGTGACCTTTCCTAAGTGATCGTATGATGACAACTGTGTAACAGCTGCCCTCAAACCAGCCTCAAGTTTGTGATGATCAAGGGATTAAAGACCTGTCTTTCACGTTGCTAGCTTTGGAGCTTCTGAATTGAGTCTTGTTGTCATCCTTTCTGGTAATTAGAAAACAAGTTGAGACTTCAGTCATGTATTTGTGACTGAAATGTGAGCACTGGCTTTGGCTGGTAAGATGAACAAAGTCAGAGGGTGTAGTTTATCTAACTCAAAAGTAATTCAGTGAATATGATCTGGTAACAGTTCTCCACACCAAAAATCAAAGTTTAAAGAGAGTGCTGACCAGCCACTTTATCTAGATATTGAAATTTTAGACTTGAAAGTAATTTTTTGAAAAAAAACCCAAAACATAGCTGAAATTATTTTGGCTGAAGCATGACAGCTGGACAGCATAGAAACTTAAGGGCATGGGTGATAATGCTTCCTCACCCTCAAGTTACACAAGTCAAGATACTGGTGACCCCTCTGTGAGGAGGCAGAGATTCAGGAGAATGTTCTTGGGGCTTCCATGAAGGTGTTCACTAAATAAAGAGTGATGTGCACCCTTACAACTACCCCTTTAACCAGAATTCACTATGAACATATGGCCTGCAGGTATGATGTTGGGGCAAAGTGAAGAACCTAAGTGCCAGCAGCACAGTCCTTCAACAAATCTTACCTGTTATCAGTACCACTGAGATACCTGAGTGGTTCTACAGATCAGCTCAGCAATGAGGAAAAGCTGACTAAAGCCTGAGCTCAAATAGGGGAGAGGTTACGTAAACAAAGAAAAATTTTTTTGTAGTCTGATTGCTTTGAGGGTATGCAAACACAATGGGTTAACCTGCTAATTAATTTGATGATGACCCTGGACTCTGAGCTGTCACTAAGCTTGTGTGTGCATTTGGTTTAAGAGCCCCTGTCTCTGGGCAGAGTACATGTGTAACCAAAGCTGCATTTCCATTACCCTTTCTCTGAAACAGCAACATGATATAGCTGGGTATGACACTACCACCTTTGAATGATATAGAACACAACATTGAGTTCAACTTAATAGCGCACAGCTAGTGTAAATGCATCACAAGCACCCTCTTCTTGCATCCTGGCTTCTCATAGCCGAGAGCAAACTCACTTTTTCAAAGTTATCTTAGTTTCTTGGGAGCTGCTCTGTTAGAGCAAAATAAATTCTCATGGAGTAAAGAGTTATCAAAGCTACAACACTTTCTACTCTTAGATTATCTTGTTTCTTGCAAACACACAACATCAACACTCTAAGATAAAAACATTAAAATTAAAAGTAAAACCCCAATCCTCTCCTGCCTACACAGTTCTGCCTTTGAGCCTTAAATGAAAGCGTGGCAGATATTTAGCCACATCATTTAACAAATTCCTGGAAGGCATTTGGATGCCGTGGTGAAAAGTGGTGTAGATAAACCAACAAAGCTTCAGTTGTGTAACTCGTGGCAGGCTCCACAGACAGTCAAACTGAGACCACGTACACCCCTCAGGTGTCCATTTCCCTTCCAGAACAGCTTAAACTCAGCAGCTGGTGTGGCCTGTATAGTGCTGGGAGCAGAAGGACATAGTGATGCCCGTTAGCTTAAAGCACAAAATGACAATAACAAGGGCTGCTTTCTGAGGGAGAGGCCAAAGTATCCTCCAAATGTTGCATGATGATGGCTTTGGAAGAATCCATTATTCACTGTATAGATGAGATGTCTCCTTACTTTTCTACCAGTAGAGCTACTTATTGTCATTTAAATAATCGTTAAATACTTGATTTCTAATATATCACCTTTGAATGTTTTCACCTTTGTCTTTGCTGTAAGAGCATCAGCTGCTCTATGTCATCATAATTAAAAGGCACAATTTCTGTTCCAGGTGCTCCATGGACTTGTCTCTATGTTATTTGGACTATAGACAGATATTCTCTTCTAGGTGAGCTTAAAATACTACTGCATTTTACCCCTCTCCTCACTTCTGCTAACAAAGCCACTTGTTTAAGGGCTTCCCAACCCACTTCAGGCACAATCAGCAGAGTTAGTGTATAGCTCCTGTTTAAATTGTTTGAACTATCTCAGCTGATTCTGCTTGAAGTGGGTTAGGGAAAACTCACACAAACAGGTGGGAGAGGTGCCAGGGTGGTAATCAATGCCCAAGGGACCCTATAAACAGCTTGAAAAGAGAGGGGCAGGGCACAAATGTTTTAAACCTCTGCAGCTGTTCGCAAATAGAACCTTTACACAGAACCTCTAAAGCTGCAAGTGAGCTATGGCATTACCTGTGTTTGCAGATGCAGTATTCCTTTCAGCTGTTACTGCTAGCAACTTTTTAAAAATAACATAAAATAAAATGAAAGTTGAGAATTGTAAGAAAGTTTACAGTGATGTGCCCATGTAAGCATATGAGCAGATATTATCTGAGCCCAGTGCAGCATATTGTGCAACAGCATGGGAGAGGGGAAATTTTGGCCAGGAAAGTCAAAGCATATTCTTTCTTTTATCTGTTGGATGCTAAAGCAGTGCCTTCCATGTGCCGTTTGATTTGACTGGGCAGCCAATTTCCATCCAGCTTCAATCCCCAGCTCTGGAGCCTACTTATTGGAGCCTGAGTGTTTGCTGTTTCACCCCACTGATAAGGGAACCCATCCAACAAGCAAACTGGGCTGCCTTCCACCACGCAAAATCTTTTAACTTCCAAAATCTCCAAAAGGAACAGAGCGAACAAATATGTTGAGTGAGTGTGCTCAGTTTGTGGTAAATGGCCGAACAACCCCCCTCCAGGACATGTGCACAGTCTGCAGCCATCACACCAATGCTGGGTGTGAGCACCAGAGGATACATCCCAATAATTTTCTTATATGGACTCTCAATGGGCACAAGCTCCTGGTGTAGCCACGAGGAGCTGGGAGCAGGAGATGGGAAATTGCCCTCTCATGGGAAACATGTTCTCGTGGTTCAGCCTCAGGCATCTGGAGGGGCTATTTCTGGCATCATCACGCACTCACAGTATGACCAGTCACACCTCATTATCCTGCATGCAAATTAGGTGTCAACAACTTGGCAGGTGATGTTTGCTGCAGCCTGTTAGGGGTGCTCAAGTGTACTAATGTTGTATCCTGGGCCTGTTTACAGCCAGCCCCGGGGATCTGTGGGCTGCACCGTGGCCACCTGCACCCAAAGAAACGCCGTTTTGTGTTGTTTACAACTGAGTGGTTCCATGTTGGTGTTTTTCCGTGGGGCAAACCCCACCTTCACTGAGATGTGGATTGCGGCAGGTCTTGCTCTGAGGGGCAGCAGCATCTGCTGTGGGTGGGGAGCCCTTTCCTCGTTCCCAACACGGGCTGCTTCCTTTAAGGTCAAACATGGCTTGGAATCATAGAATCATAGAATCAGTTGGGTTGGAAGAGACTTCTGAGATCATAAAGTCCAACCCTTCATCCAATTCCACTTTGACTGCTAGATCATGGCACTCAGTGCCACATCCAGTGTCACCTTAAAAACCTCCAGAATCGGAGAATCTACCATCTCCCTGGGCAGGACATTCCAATACCTGACCACTCTCTCTGGAAAGAACTTCTTCCTGATATCCAAC
>VWZD01005385.1:681651-772897 GCA_013396695.1 Sakesphorus luctuosus
ATAAACCAACAAAGCTTCAGTTGTGTAACTCGTGGCAGGCTCCACAGACAGTCAAACTGAGACCACGTACACCCCTCAGGTGTCCATTTCCCTTCCAGAACAGCTTAAACTCAGCAGCTGGTGTGGCCTGTATAGTGCTGGGAGCAGAAGGACATAGTGATGCCCGTTAGCTTAAAGCACAAAATGACAATAACAAGGGCTGCTTTCTGAGGGAGAGGCCAAAGTATCCTCCAAATGTTGCATGATGATGGCTTTGGAAGAATCCATTATTCACTGTATAGATGAGATGTCTCCTTACTTTTCTACCAGTAGAGCTACTTATTGTCATTTAAATAATCGTTAAATACTTGATTTCTAATATATCACCTTTGAATGTTTTCACCTTTGTCTTTGCTGTAAGAGCATCAGCTGCTCTATGTCATCATAATTAAAAGGCACAATTTCTGTTCCAGGTGCTCCATGGACTTGTCTCTATGTTATTTGGACTATAGACAGATATTCTCTTCTAGGTGAGCTTAAAATACTACTGCATTTTACCCCTCTCCTCACTTCTGCTAACAAAGCCACTTGTTTAAGGGCTTCCCAACCCACTTCAGGCACAATCAGCAGAGTTAGTGTATAGCTCCTGTTTAAATTGTTTGAACTATCTCAGCTGATTCTGCTTGAAGTGGGTTAGGGAAAACTCACACAAACAGGTGGGAGAGGTGCCAGGGTGGTAATCAATGCCCAAGGGACCCTATAAACAGCTTGAAAAGAGAGGGGCAGGGCACAAATGTTTTAAACCTCTGCAGCTGTTCGCAAATAGAACCTTTACACAGAACCTCTAAAGCTGCAAGTGAGCTATGGCATTACCTGTGTTTGCAGATGCAGTATTCCTTTCAGCTGTTACTGCTAGCAACTTTTTAAAAATAACATAAAATAAAATGAAAGTTGAGAATTGTAAGAAAGTTTACAGTGATGTGCCCATGTAAGCATATGAGCAGATATTATCTGAGCCCAGTGCAGCATATTGTGCAACAGCATGGGAGAGGGGAAATTTTGGCCAGGAAAGTCAAAGCATATTCTTTCTTTTATCTGTTGGATGCTAAAGCAGTGCCTTCCATGTGCCGTTTGATTTGACTGGGCAGCCAATTTCCATCCAGCTTCAATCCCCAGCTCTGGAGCCTACTTATTGGAGCCTGAGTGTTTGCTGTTTCACCCCACTGATAAGGGAACCCATCCAACAAGCAAACTGGGCTGCCTTCCACCACGCAAAATCTTTTAACTTCCAAAATCTCCAAAAGGAACAGAGCGAACAAATATGTTGAGTGAGTGTGCTCAGTTTGTGGTAAATGGCCGAACAACCCCCCTCCAGGACATGTGCACAGTCTGCAGCCATCACACCAATGCTGGGTGTGAGCACCAGAGGATACATCCCAATAATTTTCTTATATGGACTCTCAATGGGCACAAGCTCCTGGTGTAGCCACGAGGAGCTGGGAGCAGGAGATGGGAAATTGCCCTCTCATGGGAAACATGTTCTCGTGGTTCAGCCTCAGGCATCTGGAGGGGCTATTTCTGGCATCATCACGCACTCACAGTATGACCAGTCACACCTCATTATCCTGCATGCAAATTAGGTGTCAACAACTTGGCAGGTGATGTTTGCTGCAGCCTGTTAGGGGTGCTCAAGTGTACTAATGTTGTATCCTGGGCCTGTTTACAGCCAGCCCCGGGGATCTGTGGGCTGCACCGTGGCCACCTGCACCCAAAGAAACGCCGTTTTGTGTTGTTTACAACTGAGTGGTTCCATGTTGGTGTTTTTCCGTGGGGCAAACCCCACCTTCACTGAGATGTGGATTGCGGCAGGTCTTGCTCTGAGGGGCAGCAGCATCTGCTGTGGGTGGGGAGCCCTTTCCTCGTTCCCAACACGGGCTGCTTCCTTTAAGGTCAAACATGGCTTGGAATCATAGAATCATAGAATCAGTTGGGTTGGAAGAGACTTCTGAGATCATAAAGTCCAACCCTTCATCCAATTCCACTTTGACTGCTAGATCATGGCACTCAGTGCCACATCCAGTGTCACCTTAAAAACCTCCAGAATCGGAGAATCTACCTTCTCCCTGGGCAGGACATTCCAATACCTGACCACTCTCTCTGGAAAGAACTTCTTCCTGATATCCAACCTAAACCTCACCTGGCAGAGCTTAAGCCCATGCCCTCTTGTCCTACTGTTGGTTGCCTGAGAGAAGAGACCAATCCCCACCTGGCTACAACATCCTTTCAGGGAGTTGTAAAGAGTGATAAGGTCTCCCCTGAGACTCCTCTTCTCCAGGCTAAACAACCCCAGCTCCCTCAGCCTTTCCTCATAGGACTTGTGTTCAAGTCCTTTCACCAGCCTTGTTGCTCTTCTCTGGACCCTCTCCAGCATCTCACAGAACATCATGAGCTGGAAGGGACCCACAACGATCATTGAGTCCAACTCCCAACCCTGCACGACCCACAAGGGTCATTGAGTCCAACTCCCAGCCCTGCACAGAACACACCAAGAGTCACAACACGTGCCTGAAAACATCATCCAAATCCTTCTGATCTCTGCCAGCCTTGGTGCTGCGACCACTGCCCTGGGGAGCCTGTTCAGTGCCCAACCACACTCTGGGGGAAGAACCTTTGCCTCATATCCAACTTAAATTTTCCAATGTCTAACTTAAGCAGCTTTTAGGCTGATGAAATCCATCACATCAGGCCATGCTGCAGGGCCACCAGCGCTGGTGTGGGTGAGGGAGCATCCTCAGAAAGCGAGAGCATGAGAGTGTGGGGCCTGGGCGTGATGTACACCGCATGGAGTGAGAGGTGTCATGCACTGGTTTCGGCTGGAATAATTCTCTTCACAGTGGCCAGCGGCTCTGAACAGAGGGTTGGTAATGTGGAGATGTCCGTACGGCCCCGGAGGTGTCGGAGGAAAGACTGAAGGTGGCACTTTAACGCCATGGTCTGGTTGANCGCATGGAGCCCGGGCCGGGGGAGCCGCGGCCGCCCGCATGGAGGCGTAGGGCCCGCAGCGCCGGCCCGCAGCATGGCGAGCTGCCTGCCGCCCTGCGTGATAGACGGCGGCACCGGGTGAGTGCGGGAAGGCGCGGGCAGCCGCGGTGCAGGGGAGGGATGGGGGGGGGTCTCCGCGCCGCGCCCTCCGCCCGCTCCGCGCTCGGGGCCGGTGTCCCGGCGCCCTCCGGCATGTCACCCCTGCGGCCGAGGGTTTGCTTTCCATTCCTCTTCCCTTGCCCTCCCCGGTGCTCTCCTGCTGCCCTTGCTCCCCGTGGAGGTCGGAGCGGGGCAGCTCGCTGTGCTGCGGGGACGGTGTGTGTGTGTGTCCGTGTGCGCTTTGCTCCTCCCGGGGTCGGTTCTTGGTGTGTCCTCTGGCTCGAACTAGTGCGTGGGTAAAACCCTAAAACCGGGGACNAAAGACTGAAGGTGGCACTTTAACGCCATGGTCTGGTTGACGTGGTGGTGGTGTTGGGCCAGGGGTCGGGCTGGATTTTTCCAGCCTGAGTCTGTGAGTACAACACCAATCCCTGCACGTGGAGTGACAGAGTGATGACAGAGTGACACACAGTTAGAGACATCCCTAGCCGCGCCCTCCGCCCGCTCCGCGCTCGGGGCCGGTGTCCCGGCGCCCTCCGGCATGTCACCCCTGCGGCCGAGGGTTTGCTTTCCATTCCTCTTCCCTTGCCCTCCCCGGTGCTCTCCTGCTGCCCTTGCTCCCCGTGGAGGTCGGAGCGGGGCAGCTCGCTGTGCTGCGGGGACGGTGTGTGTGTGTGTCCGTGTGCGCTTTGCTCCTCCCGGGGTCGGTTCTTGGTGTGTCCTCTGGCTCGAACTAGTGCGTGGGTAAAACCCTAAAACCGGGGACGGCCCGTTTCAAACAGAGAGAGGGAACGCGTTGGCTTTGCCGACCAGTCCAGAGGCAGGACAGCCGCGCTCCTGTGCCCGCAGTGTCCATGCACAGCGCCCGGACCTTTGCCGGATGGCACCCGCCTTGTGCTTCTCCATGAGCTTTGCCGATCCTTACCGGATGCCACCCGGCTTGTACATCTCCGTGAGCTTTTCCAGGACCTTTTGCCGGATGGTACCCGGCTTGTGCATCTCCCTGAGCTTGTCCAGGACCTTGCGTGGCTCGTGCATCTCCATGAGCTTTCCAGGACCTTGCTGGATGGTGCCCGGCTTGAGCATCTCCATGAGCTTTTTCAGGACCTTTGCCGGATGGCACCCGGCTTGTGCATCTCCGTGAGCTTTTCCAGGACCTTGCCCGGCTTGTGCATCTCCATGAGCTTTCCAGGACCTTGCTGGATGGCACCCGGCTTGTGCATCTCCATGAGCTTTCCAGGACCTTGCTGGATGGCACCCGGCTTGTGCATCTCCATGAGCCTCTCCAGGCGTTGCCTGCGGCCGGCGCTGAGGTGGGAGCTGGCTGCCTTCCACCTGGTGTTCCTTCTCATTAGGTCATCCCTTCACCTTTGTCGGATCACTGTGAGATTTATCCTACACTTATCCCAAACCACAAGTTTTGTAACTCAAGTCTTTGAAGACAAAAGCAAGATCTGAATTGCAGAGGATGTGCTTGGAAGGTGTTTCGGGAATGGGTCTTTCCTACCTGTCTGTGGCTAGGGAGAATCCATTCATCATCCAACAGTCCAGTCCTGCTGTGCTTTAGGAGTGGGAGGTGTCACAGGGAGCTGTAATGAAGGTAATACTAAACCTGTGGCGTGAGTTTGCTCATGTCTCTCCTCTTGCCCAGCACTTACAGGCAGCTCTGAGAGGGAGAGGAGATGAGACACCAAGCCATGAGTAACTATTCATCCAGTAGCTTTACTTCTTGGTGTCACTGATTGCATTAAATTACTCCAATAATAGACCTTCCCTCTGCAGGGAATTTGCAACACTATTTTAATTTCTTTAGTACTTGGAAAATTATCTTGAAAATTTCCTGAACTCAACAATCTTTAAAAAACCAAACCCAAACCCAATCCAACCAAATAAAGAAACCCCAGTCCCTTAGATAACCACAGGAAACACTTTCCAGTGTTGTGTCACGTTGCCTTCTCCTGGAAACTGTGAGACATTTTGAAATATGCCTATTAAACTGTCACAGAACTTTTATAAGTCTCTTGTCCTGTTTCTGTTTGTAGCTTAGCTGATGAGAAATCAGCTCTGTCCCCTCAGTGGCAGATATTGGAGTCCACAGCTGGAAACTTCAGGTGTAGAATAGAGACCAGGTTCTATCTCATATGTAATTCTGCCTGTGCATCAAATACTCCTTGATTGCTTTCCAGGTTCCTTCTATTTATTTTGTTGGTGTTATAGTAGCTTTATACTTGACAGTTTGGGTGAGAAATGGCAGGTCTAGGTGGATCCTTTAAAAAAGGTACAGTATTAACTGTAAAATCCAGAAAATGCATTAAATGCAGTGTCTATCTTTTGCAGGAGATGCCCTTTTGCTCTCATTTTGTGGTGTGAGTCCAGTGTTAAACTAGCAGTAGATATTGCTGACCAACAGTTGAACAAAATAAATAAGGGTAGGAAATGGCTTATTGTGTCCTTTCAGATATATAACAATTAAAGTAGAATTTCTAAAACTTGTTTAGTGCTTGCATGGTAAAACTGATGGAGTTGGTGTGTGCAGGCATGTTTTGTTTCAGAAAGGGTTTGGATAGTCCCCAAATGGTGCACATTTGAATTTTAGTGCCTCCAATTGATCTTAATTCATAGGAGACAACATGATGTGTCTGCTGGTGGGGCTTCTGCTTGACTTTGCTGCAGGGCACTCAGATATGAAAGACTTTCCAGCAAAGAGATTATTGAATGTGAAATAAGTTATCTTGCACAATTCAGGAAGAAATGGGTCTGAACAAAAGCAGCCAGAAAAGTAGCTTGACTCATTGATACGCAGTCTCTGGAATTTTCCTCTGTGTGGGCTGAAAAACCTTCTTATTGTTAGAATGAATCTACTTTGGGTTACAAGCTTCAAACAATTCATTCAAATTATTCATGAAAGGGCTTTCAGATGAAAAACTTGGAAGAGCACAGCAGAAAGGGAAAGGTATATGCAGACATGCCACTGTGGAACATTGTGTATATAAATACACTTTTCTGCTTACATCTCTGGTACTCAGTGATGTGCTTTGTCCAGGCACTAAATCCCTGTTTTTCTCATGTAAGGGCTTTAAAGAAGTTTGTTAAAAGATGCTTTTTTTTGTTGCTGTTTTTGTGCTTAAGGAGCCTGGCTTAATTTACTGTTATGTGCAGCCACAGGCCTCAGTCCTGGAAAATGCTGGAATTTCTCAAAAAGAGGAAGAACAGGTATATAGAAAATAGGGACAGACCTTCAGTAAGAAACATACTGTCATAGCAGAACAGGATAATGTTCCTTTAGTGCATTAGATAGATGACTTGAGTTTTCTTTATCGTAAACTGATCACTCTTCATTCACAAGTTTTGCAGAAAGTGTTAATAATTTCCTATAATCTTTTTCATTAGTATTTGCAAATGACTTGTACTGCAGTTCTGATGCTCCACATCTTCATTTTCTCTGCATGAGGTTTTCCTCGTGATCAGTTTACATGTTGATATCACTTTTTGTGGAGAAGGGCATGCTATTTTTAGTTTCCTAGGACTACCAGGCCTTTTTGGTGTTGCTGTTTTAAGTAGCTTTAAATTTCATAACTGGTTTTATTAATTGACATTTACCTGTGGGACATCAGGACAGTAGTAGGTGGGTGTGCAAAACAAAGATGTCTTAAAATACCTCTTTCCTCTTCAGTCTGTGTGTTTGCAGATGCTGAAGAGTAATTCTCATTTGTGTGTATTTTATTGAAGTCACTCAGTTTTTCTTTTAGTAAAGAAAAATAACTTTGGGCAAGCCTTACTGATGAGCTTAGAGGTAAATATTTAATTTCTGGGAGAAATGAGCTGGAGTGGCCTTAAAACTTGAACCTTAAGATATGTTTTGATGTTGTTGCTGAGCTATTAGAGGTATCTGGAACCTCAGAACCTGATGAGTTGTTTTAGCGAAGTATTAACTGTGCACTTCACATGTGAGACGTGTGAACAGGCATTATTGTAATTGCTGTTCTGGGTCTAAGGAGTCTGAGTTAGTGAATTGTTGTTTATAATCACAGGCTTCAGCCCTATAAAGTGCTAGACTCCCTCAAAAAACCCCCAGTGGCTCTAATGTACTCTTTATTCTTAGAGTGGCTGCTGGTGCTCTTGGGTAAATTCTGCAGACAGTATTTTCTGTTTGATATTTTCTACTTCATCCCTTCTTCGTTCCCATCCCTTCATCACGTTCTCCTTCATTTCAAAAAGTGCCTTTCCAGATCTCTATAAAGAACTTGTGTTGCAAGTTTCTCAGTCGTATTTTTAATAATAATAGTCTGTTATGGCAGCATGGCATTACAAATGTTCTGGCAGTAATCACTTGGTTGTTCAGCCTCTTAGCTGTCAGAGAAAGTCTTCTCTCTAATATTTGTGTGCTTACAGAGCTCTCTTAAAGCATTTTGCTGTTTCTAATCACATCATATCTGTCTTTTGGAAATTTTTCTTGTGTGAATGTAATACATTGTTGTAAAGGTCTGGGCCAAAAAGCGGTGGAAAGTGAGGAAATGCTGAAATGTTCACCTCTGGCCTTGGATCTTTTGCACAGTCGTCCAGAGAAAAATTGGATGTCTTGTGTTTTCAGGTGGATGAAGCAACTGCATGAGTTTGTGACTTTAAATGCCTAAATTATGTTGTTCTCATGTTGTTCCAAAATATATCTCCACTTTCTAAAGCGGTTGAGGGTGCAGCATCTGCTTGCAAGTTCAGTCCATATGTCTATCTTTGCAGTCATTCCTTGATGGAAGTTTTCCCAACTTTCCATGGTGGGACCTCAGGAGATAACAGGGTTAGGACAACCAATCTTTGTGCAAAAGCAGGTGGAACTGACTTGTGTATGAACTCATCACCTAGAAAAAGCATTGTGGAGACCACACTAATTTTAGAAACTGCTTGTTTCTAAGTGTATATAATTTCCAGTGATTTTTAAAAAAACTAGTAGTCCTCTAAATCCCTTTGCATGGAATAGCCTTAGTCTATTGGATCAGCTTTGTGCTCATTTTTAATGCAGTCTCCAGTATCCTATAATTTGGATGGTTTCCAGTAGGTTCCCATCTCACCGGCAATAAATCTGCTACTTTTAATGAAATTAAGTTGGAATACTGATTATCTACCCATTCCCTACAGCTGTCTCTGTAATTTACAGATCACAAGACGTTGCATTACCATTAGTCTGCTGGGCTGGAACCCAGGAGAAAGAAGACCATGTTTTAGATGCTTAAATATTCATTGGAGAAGGGCCTGGAGACCAGGCAGCCTTTCTAACTGTTTAAGTCCAGAGCCTTTCCGGTCAGTGAATACTTAAATATCTTGTATGAAAGGGAATAATTTCCGTAGGAGGTCCTGGAAGTGGGTCACCCAAACACTTTAATGTACTCCTGGGTTTGGCTGTGAGAGGTGGAATGTGTTTGGGTCCTGCTGGGCAGAACAGGAATCTGGGATGTCCTGAGTGGACAGTCTCCTGCAGAAGAGAGAGCAGCACAACTGCATAATCTATTTTCCTTCTCCTCCTCAGTGGTTTTGGGAGAAAGTTTTGAGTTTCCCTTCCTTTTGGTTTTGTCAAAACACCTGAAATACAGCTGCTTGTTCAAGTCTGTGTCTTCTTTGGTCCTAAGTAGATTTTTTTTAAACAGAATTTTTTTCCCCATTTCTTTGCTATCAACATTGAACTGAGAATTTAGTTATTCTCACAGTTCTGGTATTAGTTCTTCATGGACTAATGGCATGCAGAAGAAATCTTTCCAGGTGTTACCTTCTGTGAAATGAGGTCTTTGAAGAGAGCTGTTTTCATTGAAAAATAAAATAAGCCTATTTATTTTTTTCACTAGATGAATTAACCCCAGTTAAAAATGAATCTGTAAAATATTGAACTATAGAGTTTTGGTAACTTTACAAGTTACTTTAGTAGGGGGATCTGCTCACTACTTGAGAAGGAGAGTAAAGCTCCTACAGACTGGTAGCCCAAATTGACTTTTAGAGTATATTTTCTTTTTCAATACTGTGAAGGTGTGTGACTTTAGCTTGTGTGTTTAGGGGGAAAAGATGGCAAACTGAACTCGCCTCTTGGCCAGAGTTTAGTTTAAGAAATGAGTTCTGTTTAGATTTCAAGGACATTTTAATGATACATGTGCACAGTTATATGAAAATAGTATGAAAAGTATATATATACAAATTTACATGCTTGTATGTGCATGTATATGTCTTTTTTTGTCACTGAGGCTTGAAGGGCTGTTTTTATGAGGTTTCTGTCTAATTGCCATTTCTAAGTCTTGGAACTAGGTCTTTTTAATCAGGAAATGGTTTTCTTGGTTTTCACTATGTGTGTTTAGTGGAAATGCATTTCTGAGAGGGAAGGAGTATCCTGTAATGGGTCTTAAATCCCATGGAACTCCTGTTGTTGCTTGTTCTGTTTTAACAGTATTCCCTAGGTAGGCCTCATTCTAAAATGTGAAGAATCTATGCAATAGTTACCATAAAAAGAATTCTTACTAGTAATGGCCTTTTTACAAATCAGTCTAATTTAACATCCTGATTATGTTTTTCTGAGAGCCACAGAAAGTATGCATAAACACTTTGGATTAGACTGAAAGCATATGTCTGTAATGATGATTAAAAACCCCACAAACCCTTGCCCCCAAAACACAGTCCTTGTCTTTTTAGCCTTGGGGAAAATGGCTTTGTAACTATTATTTGAAGTCTATTGAAGCTATGACTTTGAAGAGATGTTGAAAATATAATATTTTAATTCCAAGGTCATTGCTAATGCAGTTTTGATTTAATTCCTTTATCTAAGCAAACTGACTTTTAATGAGTGTTTTTATGCCAGACAGTCTATAAAGGGGAATCTACTGTTCAAGCTGCTAAAGAAGAAGCAAACTCAATGCTTTGGTATATACTGTTTGCAAATATTGAGAGTGGGATGTAGACAAAGACCTTAAATTCACTTTCGGACCTAAGTTGGGATTGGTCTCATGTAAGAATGTCATGGCTTAGGTTTTCATGGTAAAAATGGATGTGAATGATGCTAATTCCCTCAAATCATGTTGCTGTTGTACTTCTGGTTCAATCTCGTGACAATAGTCAAGAAGGACATCTGTCTCTGCAAGCATTCAGTTGATTTATTTGGTTTTTTTTCCTTTTTTTGAAACTGTTTCTGATGTGTGCTTTTTGATGGTGGTTGTTTTGTTTGTTGTTGGTTTTTTTTCCTTTTCCCCCTGCTTCCCCGAGGAAATTGAGCTGTTTTTCATAGTCTGGGATGTTAATTTCTAGTTGCTGAAGTCCTGGAGTAGGTTGCAGCCACTAACGCCATGTGGGGATTTTTAAGTTTTGTGTGAAAATTCCTTTCCTTTTTTCTTCCCTCTACTTTTTATCTCTTGATCCTTTACTTGTTAAAATAGATATTATATGTACATTGAAAGAGATGATCAAAGCTTCTTACCATCTGCTGCCCATTTCTAAAGCGTTTCATCAGTGCAGGCTTTGGTGTAGTTTTTGTCTTTTATCGCTCACAGATACCGTACCTGGGACAAAGTGAATGGTTTGTGCAAGGCATGGAAGGGAATTTTATTGGGATTGTAACAAGAGTTTTCAACTGCAGTTTGTACTCCAGATGTGCTATTTATTTATTTTTGTGTATTTGAGAATATTAAACAAATATGTCAAGTCTCTTGCCATCTTTGGACGTTGCAGCTCTCTGAAAGGCAAGATCTGCACAGCCCTGTTTTTAGCAAAGGTTGGAATGTGGCTTGCCAGTCCTTTGTCATAGCTGGTCAACAAGATGGAGAAAGTAAGAGCTGAGCTAGTTCACAAAAACACTACGAAAATTTGTAAGCTGAAGGTGTCTGAAAAATAAATAACACTTAAAATATTTACCACTTCTGAGTTTTCTTCTCAGCAGGAGAATACTTGAAAGCATAACCTAGAAAATGCAGACATGGCATGAGATTGTTTGGCCTTCTGTATAAGAAGTGGAGTGAATTGAAAGTATTTTTCCTTTTTTTTTTTTGCATCTAAGTGCATCTAATGACCTTGTGATCATTTTTTTTTCTAGGTATACAAAACTTGGCTATGCAGGAAATACAGAACCTCAATTCATTATCCCATCATGTGAGTAATTTTTTGTCCCTCCAAATTCTAATATACGCTGCTGTCACTGAGCACTTCCAGGATTAAATGACATGCCTCGAACTCCCAGGTCAGCCTTTGCAGTCCCTGGTCCATCTGGGAAGTGACATTCATTGCATGAGCATCTCTGGCTGGAGTGGAGCTAAACAGAACTCCTTGTTTGCAGTTAGGCAGGACTGTTGCTCATTAAACCAGCTCCTGGTTGCTATGACAAAGATGAAGAGAACTCCAGTCCAATTTCCTTTTTATCTCCATTATTTTTCTGCCAGGACTCTTGAGTAGACAGAATGCAATTTACCTCCTGTCTACCTGACACCATGGTTACAGCCTGGCTAATCTGGGGAAGGCTTCCAATCAAATTAAGTACTAAAGTGCAGGTGGTGTCTGCCTTATTTACATTGTCTGGGACTGTAGACAGTTTAATATTCAAAAAAGTTGTTCCTATTAGAAAATGTTCTTTTTTGGTGCATGTTTACCAATTAAAATGTTCTTGCACATTTAACATGCTTTTGTTGGACAGATTCACTCTTTCATTTTTTTGTGTGTTAAACTTGTTTTAAATGGTGTACCTTTCTGGTGTTCCTGATTTTAATTGTCATCTTAATAGTTTCTCTGAAATGCTATGTATTATATTTATAAACTGTAGCACTGACTATGTATTTACAACTATAATGGCACCTCTTAAGTTAAACACTGCCTTTGGCTTTTTGTAAACTTTTTCAATTAACTGCTTATTAATGGATCAAGACTGCATTGTAGCTACTCATGGTAGAAAGTACAAAGATAAGGAAATAAAGGTAATTGGGAGCCAAAGCATTGGAGAGGACACATGTTCTTCACCAGCAGTAGGTGCAGCACTGTTTTTATAGTCTCACTATTTCAAGTATAGTAAAAAAATTCAAACCTAAACGACTGGTAAAGATTTAAATGTCTTATGTTAAAAAAGTGGGATAGCAGGAGTTTCCTGTGAGTTTGTTATGAATTCTGCTTTATACAACTTTAATCCTGTTGGGGTGTAGGTATTTCTCCAAAAGAATTATTTGCCTGTGAGTAATTTTTAGTGCTAATGGTATTTGGTGTGTTTGTGGATGATGCCTGTCTACTTTGGATTTTCTGCTGTATATTATTTAGATCCTGATTATGACCTATTAAAAGAAAACCACATATAAATAAGGTTATATTTTGACAGTACTTGATTCCATTTTTATTTTTAGCTTGCCCCAGATTTAATTTTTGCTGTCTCATCTTCTTGCCAACAGCAGCCATCATCTGATAATTTTAGTGATAGTTGCAGCCTGCAAATGGGAAGCATAAGTGTCTCCAAAGATTTCTCTGTAGCACTGCAAACTGATTTCTCCCCTCCCTTCTTCCTCTTTCTTACCAACCAGGATAATGACTCCAGTACTTATTTTTGAAGTAAACGGTTTATTTTCTTTTTCTCCCGTGCTCTTCCTCTTTATTCTGAAGTTGAAACTAAGAAAATCATGTTGCTTGCTGGAATGCTGCACTTGTACAGGTTTAGTGGCTGCTGTAGTCTGTAACAAAATACATTTTCAATATTTTCTCTGAATTATTAGTTACATTAATGAGGGATGGGTGACCGTGGGATGCTGTGAGAATGAACTCGGCTATATTGGCTTGTCAGTGGGTCACTTACATAATTTCTACTTTTTATATCCCCGTTTTTATTTCTGGAAAAGAATCCTTATGTAAATAAACATTCATCATTTGGTATTTTGCTGTTTTAATTTTGTTTTTGTTTGGGTTTGGGGTTTATTTTAAGGTATTGCAATCCGAGAGTCGGCCAAAGTAGGGGACCAGGCTCAGAGGAGGGTAATGAAAGGTGTTGATGATCTGGACTTTTTCATAGGAGATGAAGCCATAGATAAACCTGCCTATGCTACAAAGGTGAGCATTCAGAATTCTTAGAAAGTCTTTCCCAAGTTTCACATTTTTATTATAAAATGTCCTAGGACTTCTGGATAGCCATTCAAAATACACATTTGCTCTTTTGTAAAGTATTTTTGTTGCTTTTTAAAAACAGTGTGATTTGGTTTGTGGTTTTACCCTCTTTTAAATGTCTGTTTTATTAGTGCTGTTCTGTGGGGTTGGTCCTTGTGTAAATATCCATTGATACAGTGCAGCTGTTCAGTTTTCAAAATTATGAGCTATTAAAATAGTCATATACACTGAATATTTAAATTCTTGCTAAAAGTGTATTCCCTTAGCATGGCATATGAATTGGGAAATGTGTTGGATACTTTTGCTTCAGGGAATGTCACAATTGTTTTTTGAAGGGCTGTCTTCAATGCAGCTTTTCTGTGAATCATATTTTCCATGCCCTAGTAAAGCACTTCTTGTACTTACAAAGTGTTACTGGCTTATGAATTATGTGGAAAAAATCATATTTTATACATCCTTCTGTGTTACTTAAATGTCAGCTGTGTTCTTAACATTGAACAAAATGTAAACATCCTCCCTGCCAGAAATTTTGTAAAAAACATATAGCCTATATGGTCTTTATTTCTTTTTATAGTTTGGAAGGCGTATTGGAGCCAAGTATGATTCTCAACTTTATAAATGATAAAGGTTAAAACACAGTTCTGCAACAGACTAATAGCAGTATTAGGGACAGAGTCTGGACTCTGGCTGCTTGTTCTGCAAGGTAGGATTGTGCTTTGCTTCTGGGAGCAGGAGATAACTTTGAATCAGGCCCCTAAATTAAAGTCCGAATGGAGGGTTTGATAAGATAACAGTGAGATGAGGTGTTTCATTGTTTCAGAAGATGTCAGGGTTTGGGGATGTGGCCTGTTCCTATTTTTGGGTTTGTTTACCCTTGTATGATCCAATGTTGACAAGTTTTCTTGCTGCAGTGGCCTATCCGACATGGTATTGTTGAGGACTGGGACCTCATGGAGAGGTTCATGGAGCAGGTCATTTTCAAATACCTTCGAGCTGAACCCGAGGATCACTATTTTTTAATGGTGAGTTAATGAGAGCTGGTAAGAAAATATTTTTGAAAGAGAAAAACTAAATAATGTTCCAAGCACAAGTAGCTCTGTTGGAGGATGTTTCTCTGTCTTTGATTTCTTCAGCAATGAGACTGTTTGGGGTGGGAGCAGAAAAGTAATCTTTAAAGCTGCATTATAACTATATTCTGTTAATTTAGTTGTTCAGGCTACTGCAGGTCAGCTACTGCTTTTTAAAAGCTTCAAACACATAGTTTAAATTCTTTTTGAAATGTTCTGTTTTGAGTGCACCGAGAATTGTAGGTTTGATTACCATACCAAGCTAATCAATGAAGGACTCCATTGAGATGCTTTTCCAAAACTCTCTTGTTTTTTGCAGACAGAACCTCCACTGAACACACCAGAAAACAGAGAGTATCTTGCAGAAATCATGTTTGAATCATTTAACATCCCAGGACTTTACATTGCTGTTCAGGTGAACAAAGTGAATGTGCACTTCTGAAGTACAGTATAGCTGCAGAATGTACAGTCATCTGTATGCACATATCTAATATGCTTGAAACAGTATTTTCTGAGACTGTAAATTAGCACACTATGCCCGCTTCTAATTATAAACTCTTTCTGCTGTAGGCAGTGTTGGCCTTAGCTGCCTCCTGGACGTCACGGCAGGTTGGAGAGCGAACTTTGACTGGAATTGTCATCGATAGTGGTGATGGAGTGACCCATGTAATCCCTGTGGTATGTAGCAGGATGCATTTTGAAATTAATGGTGGCTTGTTTTCTATAGATTTGGGGATCTTTTTTCCCTTGAAAAAGTATGTATTTTATTATGTGAACTTAATAATATAATTAATTTAGTTTGCAGACTATAAGAAGGTCACAATAAGGAATCATCAGGCTGTGTTTTGAAGTCTTATTTCTATGTAAAACCTGGTCTAGCATTAATGTGGTGCCTCAGTTCTGTTTAATAGCAATGATTATCATGGTTTTGGTCTTCTGCATGCCACCACTGTCAGAAAAGAAATGCCCTAACTTTCTGGATGTCCTGCATTTTGATTGTTTAAAATAGTTTATAGTTATAGTTTATAGTTGTAGATGTGTGCTTTTTGTATGATTTTACTGTATTTTGTTGTTTGCACATTTCTGTTGTTTTATGGTAAGGGAGGAAATAGTGTGGCTCAGCAATACCAGTGTTTTCAGTAAATGCTTCTTAACCACAATTTGGCAAATGGATTTCTTATTTTTATTGTGCTTACTATTAGATACTACTTCATTTGATTTTTCCTGTTGGAGCAATTTAAGAAATTTTATACTTTTTTCTATTAGTTTTTCACTCTCAAGCAGGATGCAAGTGGTCTATTTATATTACATCTGCTTTTCAGATGAGACCTTAGAGGAACCATCTGATCTGACTTAATGCGTGCAAGGCTTTGTCTATCACTTGTGTATCTATTAGATAATCAATATCTGTTTATATATGGCAATCAAGATCCTCTAAATAAAACCAATACCCACTTTGCAGTTGGGTGCACATTTTTGGAGTAATTTTAGAGTTTCAAAATTTTAGTTCTAATTGAAAAAGTGTTATAATAAGGAATGTTAATTATTGATGCACAGTAGGTTTTTTTCCCTTAAATATTTTTTCCTCTCCTCCTACATAGGCAGAAGGCTATGTAATTGGAAGTTGCATCAAACATATTCCTATTGCAGGTAGAGATATTACTTACTTTATTCAACAACTCCTAAGGGAAAGGGAGGTAGGAATTCCTCCTGAACAATCTCTGGAGACAGCAAAAGCCATAAAGGTACACCCTTTTTATCTCTTAATACATACTTAAATAAATCTCCATGAGCTAATTTTTTGGCTCTAAAAATTTGCCAGTGGCTCTCTTAAAAATGCAAGTGTAGGCAGTGCATTGTAATTACACCAACTTCTGGTGGTTTATCCAATCAAGTGTAGGGGAAGGAGAAAGAGGAAGAAAATACTCTGTTTGGAGTGAATATGTCCCATAGATTAAATCAGCATTTTAAATTTTTGATTTGTTTAAAACTTCCTTTGTAATTTAATGAAAAAAAAATGTAATGTAGGGTGATCATGTGGGTCTGATCTTGAAGTGAATTGTCCTTGAACTTCTTTATTGTCACAGACCTACTTGTGATTTTATTTTGAGAGACTAATCTAGCTGAGTCAGCCTTATGGAAACAAATGGGCCACGTGCTTTGGCTTGTGGGGTTGAGTCTTGAGTAGCCACTGGGGTGAGAAGGTCTTGAACAATAAGAATTCTCAGATAGTTTTGTTTTCTGGTTGTGTCACACATTAATTCACTGATGTAATACTTGTTTTGGCTATTTTTAATGCCTAGCATTTCTTGACAGGAAAAATACTGTTACATTTGCCCTGACATAGTGAAGGAATTTGCCAAGTACGACGGAGATTCGCGGAAGTGGATCAAACAATACACTGGCATCAATGCAATCAACAAAACCAAGTTTGTTATAGATGTGGGTTATGAAAGGTTCCTTGGACCTGAAATTTTCTTTCATCCTGAGGTAAGTGTAAGGTCTAGAAATGTGAAGTTATGGAAATTCCAGTGAGTGAAGGGAGAAGGAGTGCAGTGCTGTCATTCCCGGTGTTGTCATTCCCACTTCCATCATTCCTGGTGCCTGTGCGCCATCCCGTGGCAGGGAGATACCAGTGAGACTCCTCACTGCAAACCAGATGCAGTCTCAGGTACCATCAACACAGCAAAACGTGAGCACAGCAGAGAGTTATTTTTCTAATGTCCTATGTAACATTTAAAACATCTGTTTCTTTAAAGGCAGTCGAAAGTTGAGAACAAATTGTCTGAATTTTCCATTTTGATAAAATGTTTTCCTATTTCTTTCAGCATTGGTTTAAACCAGTCTCCTTTATACTGAGAATTTGATTGTGTTACCAATCCCTTTGGGCACTACTCTGCATGACAGCATTGCATGGATAATATTCTAAATATTGAATGTAGACTTTTGATACTGAGGGAGTTTATAAAGAGAAATTTGTCGTTGAGGAAAGTCCATTGACATATCTGTTGGTGTGGTCATAGTACATTTCTAGGAAACATTGCAGTACTTCCTTTGTCTCATTTTTGGTAGTTTAGTTTAAGTGAGCTTCAGGATATTGTGGGGAGGAAAGAGTCAAGTTTCAGTACCTTACAGCATAGCAGAGAAGGTCTTCTCTGTTCCTACACACTTCACTGAGTTTATTGCAGGCATCCATGGTCTATAATGCTATTGAAAACTTTTATTAAAATCCATAATAATGCTGGTGAAGTTTCCCTTTGTCTACCCTCTTCTCTCAGAAGAATATTAAAAAACCTCTCTCTGTCACCTCTTGTCTAAATTCCAGCCTTAATCTCTTGTGGTCAGTTTGTCTGATCATCTGCCAGTATTAAATCTCTGGGCTAAATAGTTTTTCCTCCCTGCTGTTTATCCATGTGATCTTACAGAGAGGCATTGAATCCCATGTCAGACATCATTTTAAAAGCTCCTCTTTCCATAGTCTCTACAAAGACTGTTGGGAAGAGGATAGAGAGGACTAATTATAATTTTTTTCGTTTCTTGACTCTATGTTGAAAAAAACCCCCAAACCTGAACTGTCTTTCTAGATAAGAAAAACACACTAGATGATATGTATTGAACCCAAAGAGAATTTCATTTTGGACCCATTAAGTCCTCACTTTAAAGGATATCAGGTTAGCTGGGTAAAACCTGCCTTTCATAAAGCAATCTTGTAATCTGTTAATATTTACAGTTACAGAATTTGTTCTGAAGGCCTTAATAGTCATGACATAAAGCCTTGGGGTTTGTAGTTATCCAGATTATTTCTCCACTTTTTAAATCAGGTGTTTTACTTACTCCAACTATATGATACTGGCTAGCAGACTGCAATTCCATGTCAGTTCTCTTGGCCCTATTCAGCAAGCATGTTATACTCAGCTTTGGATGCCATAACTCTCCTTTTTACTTACTCCTTTTGTTCTGCTGTTCCATCAGGATCTTTATGGAGAGCTCAGGAGTTTTCAGGCTGTAGTTCATTTTCGATGAGAACTCTCTGTGTACAGCAAGACTGCTGCTTTTTTCTCTTTTAATTTCTACGGCTTCATGTTTTAGCTTCTTGCTTGATTAATTCTTACTGTGGAAATTAGCTTGAATCTTGGGGATTTTTCCCCTTATCCTTGAGTCCTGAGCTCCATGCCAACTTCCTTGGCTAATGCAGTTCCATATATATCTGTTGTTGTTACTCATCCAGTTAGATGCCTCATCTTGTTTAGGATGTAGGTCCCACGTGGCTTCTACACCTATGGGAAAGGTTTTAAGTTATGTAATAATATATTCAGAATAATGTTGTTATGTGTTGAGAACTCATTTAATTTATCAAGATCTAATCCCTGAAAGGACCAAACCTAGTTTGTGAACTGTTCTTTTTTTTAAAGCTTATATTAATTTCAAGTGGAAAATTGCCACTAGACAAGGAATGTTTTATAGCATTAGCAGCTCTGACTCTTTGGTATTTATAAACACAGAAATTTACATTAGCATTGTATTGATGTTTGCATTGAGGGGGACTTCTAATCAAAACCTTAAACTGTTTATGCATTTTTTAATATTACAGATGTTTTGTTCTTGGAAAAAACCCTGACTTTTCTGGTGAGAATTTAACAGGGTTATTTTAGTAGGATTGAAAATTTTTTACAGGGAAACATCCTAATTTGCACACTGATATTTTTTCTCACTTACAAGAAAAGGCAGGACCACACTGCACAGTAACAGTATGTTTAATATTGCTGGAGACCTCAAACTCATGTCACAGGCAATAGAAGGTCCACAGTGTATAAATTGTAGACAGTGAATTTATGGCCAAGATGGAGAATCTGAGTTTCTCAGCAGAAAAGGGAATTCTCAATGCCCTTGTACAGAAGTGTGTTTGCTATAATGTAGGATAAGTGGTGAGCCAGACTGATCCTCACCCATCCCCTACTACAAAATCTTTTCACAGTCTCATTTCTGTCTTTTTGTTTCTCTGGTTTTTGGATGAAAAATCTAATGCCTGTTCTGTATCATTTTAGTTTGCTAATCCTGATTTCATGGAATCCATTTCGGATGTAGTTGATGAAGTTATACAGAACTGTCCCATTGATGTCAGGCGTCCATTATATAAGGTATGGCCTTTCTGTATGATTGTCATCTGTTTAAAGACTAAGTATCAATATCATCATCACAAGCCTATGCAGGGCTACCACTTCCTCTTCTATGAGAAATGTGAACTTTGAATAGAAATAAAGTTCAAATCAAAGTGCCACTTCTGAATGCCACTTGGTATTTGCTGCTTTTTACTTTTGAAAGAAGAGTATCTGTAATGGCTTGATACATAGGTAAGTATTATCCCCAAAGAACTGAGACAGAGGGATGTTATTTGTATCTGACATTTGTAGTGTGAAGTCTTGTGCATCATTATGTCATGATCTCACCCCTCTCACTCCTCTTCTCTCCTTGCTTTGTTAAGTATGGTTTCAAATAAATTATTCTTTTCATAGTCTTGTCTTGGACCTGCTCACTGTTGGCAGTTTTAGCCAGTATTGAACCCAGTGATAAAGTATATGAAAACTTTAAATCTTACAGCAGACAAGAGTTAAGCTAGCTAAAATCTGCCCTACTTGTAGTCCAGAGAGTCCTTTCAGTCTTTAAGGTTCTTTAAGAAGTGAAAAGTAAGGTACTGACATGCATAGTCCATGGCAGGCTCTGTCTGTGTTGACAGCACATCCTGCACTTTCAGGTTTTTGCTTGTGCAGCAGGAATGCCGTTTTGGAAATAGTGGCATAAAGCAAAAACATGGAGAGATTTGCTTGCTCATGTTAAAGGGGATAGTTTTCCTCACCTGTTAGAATGAGCATTAAGTTCCAATGAAGTCATATCTCAGGGTAATTTGTAACTATTAAAATTTTTCAGGCTGTTTTGTTTGTCTGGTTCGCATCCTCTGTAATCTAGAGTGAGATGTAGTGCTTCAGAGCAAATCTGTGGGGCATGTTAAAATGGGATGTTAAACTACTTAATTTTATGTAGAGTGAGTTCTGCAATAGATATCTTCAATGGCTTCAAGCTTAGATATGTTGTAGCAAGGTTTAGGAAACCCTTAGTATGTGGTTGTGCTGTGTCTGCTTTTTACCTAAAAGACCAAAGCTGCCCTACAGCAACAGTTTCTTTGCTTGGTAGGGTGAGGTTTAGTACTGACTTCCAGAAAGTGGTATTTAAAAGTTGAGGTTAAGTTACTCTTGCCTCACTATAATCAGCAGACAAATAACTCTCCCTTGGTTTACCACTGATTAAGACTTTATTTTTCCATTTTCTGTTTTTCATTATACTTGCTTAGTTAAAATAACATTGCACAATTAGCTGTTGAATGTAATGATAGATAACAATAGTTATTAATGCAGATAGTTGCCAATTTCTTTAAGCAAGGTCACTACAAAAGGATGAGCATCTCTGTTCTCACTGTTTAAAACAGTGTGTGGATGCAGAAATAATCCACTCATATTTTCTCTTAGCTTCTGGGGTTTATCAGTGTCACTTGCCCACAAATTCTGCGTGGTGGCCAGCCAAAGCCCTGTGCTTTGGAGCTGGGTTTGCATCACATGCATTTAGATTCTTCCTCAGTGTTCTTGCAGAAAATACCTAGGAGAACAGTAGGGTCACTGACAACTGAAAGTTGATTACTTTCAACTTTTCTTTGCTGTTTTTGGTACAAATACATGAATGAAAAAATTTAAGATAAATTACATCCGAAACCAGGTAAATTCTGTGAGAAATCTCTGACAGATCCTAGCCAAGCCTGTTTTGACATTCATGATTCAGATAATGATGGATTGATGGATCAAGTGGTAACATCTTGATCTCAAACTTTTAAGCCAACTTCACAAGCTGAAAATACTGCATGAGGTGGTGTCTAGTGTATTGGCAAGTGTAGTGTTTCATTGCAGATGAAACATCCAGGTTTTCTGTGGAAATGCAGGTGCATAGGGACAGGCTTTTAACAACATTGGCTCCTTTCCTTAGACTTTTTGCCTGGGTGTGCAGCTGTTGTTGACAATAGTGAACTTGAGCTTGTTACTGCAGTTCAGATTTGGACTGCACTTGTGTCAGGGTTCACTCAGCAAGTTAAACTGTTGGCTGCCCAGCTCATCACAGCCCATCCTCAAAGCCTGGGGAGATCTGGGGTGCAGGAGGTTAATAGGGTGGTAACACATGCCCCGACCATCCCTTCTGACCTGAATGGCTGGTAAATAGCCATGGTGTGAAAACAGCTCCAGCTGCGCAGTGTGGTGGGTAGATGGCACTGTTCAGCTGAGTTTGCTGCTCTGTGCTCCAGCGCAGTGACGTTTGCTATTAATGACTCAGAGCAGAGTGAGGAGGCTCTCCTGGTGAGGGAAGGCTGGAGAGACTGCCAGGCCAGGAGATCTATGTCATACCAGCACCGATGGCAGGACCTGGGAAAGGAACAATACTCCTGCTACTTCACATGGAAGCCCCAAATGATTAACTCTGTCAGTGAAGCACAGGAGTACTGAGCAGAAACCCTGTTTGTTCCTGTCACAGCTGTTATTTAATATATAACCTTACCCCTGCTAGTTGGTTTAACTGCAGCTCAGCATATCTGCAGGATTTTCTGGTTCCTTCTGTGTCTGAGGCATGTTTCTGTGGAGCAGCATGACTGTAAGTCATGCTGAAATCTTTTGCTATTACTTGAACTGTTAAATGAGCACTGAAAATTATGATTTTAAGGAAAAAGGTTTCTTCATCATTGAAAGTAAACATATTAATAAAATAGTGTTTCTCACAAAACGTTTACTTCTGGTTGTTTGGCATGTACAATATTTCTCCTTATACTTCCCATGTCTGTTTTAACCAAATTCACAGAGGCCTAATTGATTGCCTTGCTAATGAAGTACTTGGCTGAATTGTGAACCTTCTGGTTTCTGACCACAGTAACTTTTATTAACAGTCATATATTGTTCTCATTACATGTCTCTGATGGTTGGGTTATGTCATGTTAATATTATTTTAGGCTGTTGGTTGTAAGGAAGGGAAACCAGGATGTGGTGTTCTTACTTGCCAGAAAAGCAGTGGATGCTTTTCAGTTTGGTGCTGCAAAGTCTAAAGTGTCCAGCTGAGAGTGTGCTTATACCATCGTACGGTGTGAAGATGCACAAACCAGTTCAACACCTAGTGTTTGGTAGTGATGAGTTCTGCAGAAGCTAATTTAAGCTTCAGAATTTTTATGTAAACTACATTCACCTAGAGATTTCTGTTACAGTAACTGGGTACCTTTTGTTGGGTAACTTTATGTCCTTGCAGCATTACACTGTACAGGCATGATACCAGAAATGGTGAAGAGAGAAACTCAGTATCACAGAGTTCATAAGAGAAGCAAAAGAAATGGATGAGAAGGGAGAAATTTCTTGCCAGCCCTCTGAGATAATCTCGTTGATCTTGGAGGTCTATTCCACTCTTAATGATTCTGTGATTGGTATTGGCATCCCTGATCTCCTTCCAGAAATAGCCTAATTCATTATTTACTTCTCGTGGTTAACTTTGTCAGATGTGGGGAAGGTCTTCATCCCTGTTTTCTGAGGAAACACATTCTTCTGAAACAACTTAAATTTTCAACCAGTTCGCTATAAAAATCAGCTGGAGGTTCTTTCCATCAGCAGGTGTGATAATTGGTGTTAGCTGAGAAACATGAGGGTTTGGTTAGAGCTGTTAAACCAGCTGAAGTGTGTTTGAGCAGAGTAAGATCAAAAGTATGCTTTAAAGGGATCAGCTGGAAACAGATATTTGAAGCCTGATTTCTTCATTGTCTTTTTCTGGGAGTCCAGACAATTCCCAGGCAGGCTGAAACCCTGACCATGACTAGTAAGCTTCCTCAACAGACACACCCAGCATGCTCAGTTCTTACGTTTTTTGTTAAGTAGTTACTGGAATTACTCAGTTATTCTATAGAAGGTATTTGCGAAGATGGGCTGCTTTCTTAGTTATCTTTTGGGATTTATTTTTTTTTTAATCTGACCATCTTTTCCCACCTTCATTGTGTCCTGTGTAAGTGGTGGGTGGGGTGCTTGAGGGGTGGGAAATGTGTGTGTATTCTGATTTCCCTGTGAGTGAGGTACCAGGCTTTTGACCTCCCTGCAGAAGTCTGACCTGCTGAGTGGAAATCACTTACTAAAGCTTGTATGTGAAATCTTAAAGAGTTAGCACAGATTTGGTCCGGTGCTGACAAGAACTGCAGGGAGCAGGGGAACTGTGACTGTCTGATTAACTGTCCTATAATGGCAGTTGGTGTCACCTAGTTACTTAGATCCAAAATTCTGCTTGGCCTGGCTTGTCCAGGTATGTGATAATGAGATGACTCATCTTTTCAACATGTGGATGCTGGTGCTCCTGTTCTCCTTGGCAAGTGCCTTGTTAAACTGATTTCAGTGTGTAGAAGTGGTTGAATAATCATAACCTGAAGAAGGTGTAACCTTTTAGCCTCTAACTGTGGAATGACAACTAACTGGGTGGAAGGATCATCCCAATGTTACTGCTGCCTCTGTAGTTGCCTGAGTTGGTCTTGGATGGTATTTGAAAAATTATTCTTGAATGTATTCTGAAATCTATTTTTAGCGGTAGCATTGTCCACTTTATGGAGTATGCTTGAGGTTTAATTTTGAATAGAATTACTGCTTTCACAGTCTTTGCCAACTTCATTATCTCCAGGTAATATTTTCTGATGGCATCTTTTTAATTGCTATTTCATCACTCAGGTTGGTTGCTGTTTTTTTTCCCCATTAGCAGTTTCCTTTTCCCATGAGGAGTGCATGGCCACCTTGAGGCAGACGAAGAGATGTTTTTGTGCATGGAGGGAGCTGGGGGACAATCCCTCCTAATTTAATTTTGGGACCAACTGTGATTTCTGGCTCCTTTCCTCTTCTGTCCTCCTTCATTTTGGAAATGTTTCAGTAATGTTGTGGGGACATGTGCTTTTATTTTAAGCACACCTGCCTTGTTATGCATTCTTTTATACTGTAGAGAATCTGAAGCTGTGAAGAAATGAGTTTTTCCCACTGTAATGGGTTTTTATGATGTGCAGGGATTCTTTTTCATAAATAAACAAACAGCTTTCTTCTCACTTTACAAGGTACAAACAAGATTTTCCTTGTTATCTGTTGCTTAAACTCCAAGCACTTACTTCTGCACTCTGCAAGTCTGAGTGCTTATTATGTGTGTCTTTGACTCTTCAGATCTGTGTGCAGGGTGAAAACAGTGGCTCAGGGATTCTTTCATTATGTGCACAGTCTTGGTTTGCAGTGTCAAAAACTGTTACAGAGAGATAACCCTTTGACCTGTGTATGATGAACTCCTGATCTGAGTTCTATGTGGACCTGTGTCTAAGGCATGTCAGTGGTTTTTATAAGCACTAACTGGCACTTGGGTTTGCAGTTGCAGCACTATACAAGGGCACATGTGAAGTTTTGTCACAGAGAGTTCATTTTTTCTGATTATGAATTGCATTTTTGCTGCCATCAGTGTTATATTCTAGGGTTCCTGTTTTGAGTCCTCCACCTCTGAAATGATTTCTGTGTTAGTCTATGATGATGCAATGTTATCAGAACTGGGGAGGGAATGTTCTAAACCCCTTGTTTAGAATGCAGGTACAAGTCCAGGCTAAGAGGCATTTGGTTCTACTCTGACAACTAAGTAATAGCAGGCAAACAAAGGCAAAGTGCTGCAGTGCTCTCTTGGGGTGTGGTTCCTTTTTGTAGAGTCATTGGCCTTGCTCACTGCTGTGTTCGGATGTTTAACTCTTAAAAGAAAAAAAAATTCTAAGGTAATATGATGAGGCTTGAGCCTTATTTTGTATCAGGATAGAACTGCTTACTATGAGCCTCCCTGGGAAAGTTCTTGATGCAATGTCTTGTTTCTGCTGCTCTGCACATACAGTGTACTTGCTCACTGTTGTAATGGAATCATCTTTTGATTTGATAAATGTATTTAAAGGAGAAAAAAAGAAAGTAAGGGACCATAAATCTCCTTTGAATTGGATGATGCTTAAGGTGTACTGAGGACTTTATCAACTTCCTAATGATGCTGAGATTCAAATAATCACCTCTGCACTCTTGGCTGTTGGGAAACTTGCTTGAAGCTGGAGTTACAGCATGTGTCTTTAATTTCTACCCAGAATGTGGTTCTCTCAGGAGGATCCACGATGTTCAGGGACTTTGGACGGCGACTGCAAAGGGATTTGAAGAGAGTAGTGGATGCAAGATTGCGACTTAGCGAGGAGCTCAGTGGTGGTCGGATAAAGGTAAGTAGGGCATTTCCAGTGCAGTACTTACTTAATAGTGAAAGAAATCAAGGTCAAAATTTGCACACTCACTAGTAAAAGTCAATAGTATATGTTTATGTGTTGTTAAATGTATTGTTAGCCTTGCAATGTAGGGCATACCCTTACAGGAGTCTTAAAGTTAGAATCATAGAATCATAGAATCGATTGGGTTGGAAAAGACCTCCGAGATCATCAAGTCCAACCCTTGGTCCAATTCCAGTCCATTTACCAGATCATGGCACTCAGTGCCACATCCAATCTACGTTTAAAAATCTCCAGGGATGGTGAATCCACCTCCTCTCTGGGCAGCCCATTCCAATGCCTGAGCACTCTCTCTGGAAAGAATTTTTTTCTGATCTCCAACTTCAATTTCCCCTGGCGGAGCTTGAGCCCGTGCCCCCTTGTCCTGTTGCTGAGTGCCTGGGAGAAGAGACCAACCCCTGCCTGGCTAGAACTTCCCTTCAGGTAGTTCTAGACAGTGCTGAGGTCACCTCTGAGCCNCTGGCTGCCCTCCAGCCACTCTGTGCCAGCCTGTAGCGCTGCAGGGGGTTGTCGTGGCCAAAGTGTAGGACCCGGCACTTGGCCTTATTGAACTTCATCCCATTGGAATCAGTTACTGTGAGCAGTTCTGGTTTCCCTTCTAGGAGATGTGGGATCTTGGCAGTAGGCAAGAGGGGTTTAACTTTTGTGCCCTTCATAGTTATCATGAAGAATTTTATGACTTGGTCTTCCAGGGAACATGTCAGACTGAGTAATAAATGTGATTTAGTTATTTGAATGGAGGGTTGTAGATAGCTGGGTCTGATCATGTTAAGTTTGTGAGGATCTTCCCAGAAATCATAAACCAGCTAAATATGAACTGTTTTTCTTAGCCCAAACCAGTGGAAGTTCAAGTGATAACACATCACATGCAGCGTTATGCGGTTTGGTTTGGTGGTTCCATGCTGGCTTCAACAGTAAGTCTTTATTAAAATTTTTTTCATTTCAAAATTTTTATTGCATGTTGAATTCTGGTGTATTTGATCTAAATAGCAAGCTTTAAACCTTTTCAGTGTGACAGCCTAAACTGTGTCACATTCTGTAATCCTTACCAAAGTTTTACCTCAGTAAAATTTGTACAGAGCAAGTGGGAACTTTACTTGAGTAAGGATATTGTGATTTGACCTAATTCTGAAGTCGTTCTTATGTGATAGTTGCAGAATAGTCCCTTTATTCTTAAAGTCAGCACTAGAGATTAGTTAGGACTTCAGGAATATAGGATCCAAATCGATGGTCTTAAATGCAAGAGAGAAGCAAATACAGGAAAATGGGAGCAATTCCTGTCTCCAAAGTGGGGTTTCTTATTGCTGTGTTTAAAAGCAGTCTTCTGACCAGGCAAACCTTTCTTGATTAATGGTATTCATATCCTAATTCTCTCATTTTATTATATTTCAAAAATGCAATACCATGTCATAAAGCTGCAATTTACAGAAATGTTAAGACATGATTTTATGTGTTATTTTTTCTACTTGCTGCGTTCTTGTATCTTTGAGGGGATTTGTTTTATATTTTCATAGCCAGAGTTTTTCCAAGTATGTCACACCAAGAAAGACTATGAAGAATATGGCCCTAGTATTTGTCGTCATAATCCTGTTTTTGGAGTCATGTCATAATGCTCATCTAATGGAAAGAAGATCTCTGATACTGTGCTGGTGAAGAGACTCATGCAGTGCAGACAAAGGCAGCAGACTCTGTAAATACTGAAGCTAGGTGTGGTTAGTTCTTGAAAGCATTTGGATCACCGTCGTGCACTAAAGCACAACTTACAGCCCCAAGTCATTTCAGTAGGAGCCATTTCTCTGCTGACTACTCAGAGCCTTTCCTTCTTTCTTCCTAAATGTGAAGTAATTGAAAATAGGTAAGTCTTGGTTTAGGAGGTTGTGCAAATACTACTGAAACTGAATGTAGAAGAATAAGGCAGTGTTTTACTGCTTCTGGAAAGATTTAAACCTTTCCCACTTGTGCCCTGAGTTTGCAATCCAATCTTTAGCAATGGAGCACTAAATACCACATTGCCTTTAGGGGAGTTGGAATGGTACCCTACCCAAATGGAATAGATTTGAAGGATTGGGACAGTACTTTGTAAATGTAGGTTTTCATATAATTTTGTATTTTACGATATTGTTGGGGTGAATTGATGACTAGTTCTAAGCACGAACAGCTATCAATGTCATGGAGTGATGTTATGCATTTCCAGGTGTGAGGCATGTATTGGAGTTGTGCTGGTATTTTCTGGGGGGGGGAAAAAAGCCATGTGTGATAGAAAATAATCTGTTCATGTTTGGATGACACAAAGTGATTTACAATACTGTATGAAGCTTATTATAGCCACTGTTACTTTGTTTTGAATTTTCTGAAGCTGTTTTATAGGAGATGATGTTTTGTTTTGATGTTGGTGAGTGGTGGATGACACACGGGCCTTGCACCAGTGAAATAAAAGCTGTTAATATGTTTCTGGGTGTTTATGGTATCCTGATTTACATGCTCCCCCACTTCATCTCACAAGGTCAGCTTTACATTTATGGCTCGGTGTATGTGGAATCACAGTAACACTGAATTTGAAGGGACCTCTGGAGATTTCTGGTCCAGATTCTTGCTCTGGTTGCTCAGGCCCAGTCATGTTTCTGTGAATGGAGATTCCTGAACATCTGGGCAACCTGTTCCAGGGCTTAACTACCCTCTTATGGATGCATGTTCTTGTGTTATGGTGTTAAATCTAACAGAGTAGGAAATTCTACCTATTCTGACTGTGCTGATATTTATCTGGTCTCCATCAGCAAAGGTTTTGTACAATTTGTGTAGCCAAATAAGAATTTTGTAAAATAAATCTACTTGGAGGGCTTGAGACCAAGCAAGTACCTGTTCGGCATAAATTAGAGATTAAACAAAATGGGACTCCATGACTCCAGCCTGCTTCTGAATGCTTTTGAACTTAAAGCTCAGCTCTCAGGGCTAAAACATTGAAGCATACTTTGCTCAATCCTCTCACTAAGAAAGACATGGGTGATCTAATACAATGTGTACTGTTTCAGTTTGTTACATCCAGTGTTACCTCAGCTTGGCTGTGTTTGAATCTGTCTTTCAAGTTTGTCACTGCACTGCTGGCTACATAGGATTTTGGCCTGTACAGGAGAATCCAGAGCCATGAGCACAACATGGTTAGTCAGGCTTCAGAGGAAGATTCACGTTTGGTGCACTGAGGAAGTGTGAGCTGAAGCACCAGAATACCCACATGATACCACAAAACAGGGAATGCTGGAGGTGTGGTGTAGTTGCAGGTGGCCTGCAAGGTTATACCCAGGCATTGAGATATCTTGAAGTTAGGAAGTGATGGTATTTTCTGCTGAGAACTTCTGACATAAGGCATGGGCACCCATTTTTTGGGGGAGAATAAAAAGTCTTTCAAAAAGTGAGCAAGACTTGTGTTGAAAACAAATGAGGAAATGTGTTCATGTTCACTCTCTATGAAAAAACATGGATAGTAAGAATACTAATACAGGCTGTTTGAATGATCTGAAGCTGTTTCCCTGCTCTTCAACTTTTTGGAAGGCTGACCTGCCTACTGCACTGCAGACCATGTGAATTTAAAATAGTCTGGAACACAGTGGTGTGTTAGATTGGCTCACAGTGCTTGGTGAAACCAAGTTTGTGAATAGAACAATGAACTTGGACCGAAACTGGTCGTGAGCTTTTCTGCTGCTTTCTTAATGAGTCTTGTGAAATTGGTTCCTGTGGTTTGGGGTTTTTTGTTGTTGTTTTTTTAATTGGCTTGTAGAATGCCTTGAAAGTCTGTTGAAAAGCACTTCAAAGATCTAGATCAACAGCATGGCTGCAGTGGTGAGACTGCTTGGAGGCAGAGCACAGGTAAGCTAAACTGCAGCAAGAAGTTCGGTCTGATCTGCATAGCTATAACTGGGGCTTCTGACTTTGTTGAGGGTTTATATTGTGTGCTCATTAGAAAAAGGGATTACTTGTCCCCATCAACCAGTTAGCAGGTGATGTGTTTTACCCTTGCCTTGATTAACTTGGACTTGATTTCAGTCAATGCTCTAGAAGTGGAAGGTATTTTTTCCTGCTACCAATCTTCTGAGCCTTTTCTATTTTTTCAATAGTATTTAAGAACACTTAAGGCTTTCATGAACCTGAAGAGCGTTGTGCATATGTTCAGTGTGATACTTTCAATTAACTACAATTAGTGATGTCTTGACGTGCACTGGAGTACTGATCTTTCTGTAAATAATTCATTCTTTATGAGCACTGGGTTCTCTCTCATCTGGAAAAATTACTGTTGTGTCAAACAAGTGTTGGAGATGGAACAAGCGAAAACCTTATTAAAAACCACCAGGGATACTGAGCAAGAGATATGCAGCCTCCAGCTTAATTGGAAAGTGTGTTGCATAATGTTAAGAAGTGCTGTGTGGTGCCTTCAGATAGTTACAGAAAATGAAAGCTCAGGTAAAACTGTGTGGTAAAGGAGCAGCCACAGTTACCTTACTTTCATACACTGGTCTTTAGCAAGAGCATTTTTGCAAAAAGTAGTGAAAAACACAAAGAAGTAGTGAAGGGGAGTGTCTGCAATTTTTCAACAACTTAGATTTCTTTTCTGCAAGTAAAACATACGTGATGGAAGAAATAGGCAAAAGGGTATGTATTCACATCTTTTGTGGCCATTTTTGTTCTTGCTATTTCACATCTGATGATTCCCCTGTGAACACTCAGGGCCTGATACAGAGTCAGTGGAAAAGACTTCTCTCTGGCATTATTGATTCTGTAGTAGTACTCTGTATTCTTTTCCATTTATTACTGCCACTTGCTATGTCAGTGTTGGCCGTGCTGCATCATTTCAGGCAGGTCACTTCATTTCTGTGTGCTTTTTCCTGACCTTTTCCTAGGGACTGCCTCCTAAACAACACCTTAGTGCCCAGTGTGTCTACTCTAACATAAGTTACAAATCCTAAGGTGTGGGTGTCTGACATGGTCACACTGGCTTAAAGGGAGTAACAGAATTACATTCTGAGGGCACGTCATCTTGTTCCAGCATTTAAAACAAGCTGGTTGACTCATTCTTTGCCAGTGCTTTCTCCATGCAGTTGATTATAAAATTCTGAGATGCTGCATATAATTCTTAAAGGCTCAAAGTTAGAGGAGCAAAAAACCCCCACTCTGTTTTAGTCTCTGGGCACTACAGGTGAACCACACTGAAGCAGTGTCATTGAGGGAGTAGACTCAGTGGGAAGGAAGGCTGCTGCAGTTCACTGCACTTACACCCATGAAAAATGCTGAAGGATGCTGCCCTGCTGCTTTAGCTTCCAAATGACTTGAGAATTTTTACCTTAATGTTTAAATGAGTAACCTCTGTGGTTTGTGTTTGTGTGTTCACAGCTTTAGTCACACTGTGCCAACCTGTTATGTGTTAGTTACTCTTTTTGCCTGTTTTTGAGTAACTCCTGCGAAATGCAGCTTTCTCCTATACAGAGTGAGGGGGAGCTGGCACAGCTGTTCTCATGTCTCTTGGGACACACGGAGTGTCCGGCAGCTGCCGTGCTGTGATCTCCGAGCTTAGCTGCTGCCTCCCAGAGCTCTGTGCTTTCTCAGCTGTACCAGCACTTGTTGTATTGTTCAAGAAGGAGATTTTGTCCACTCTAAGCAGTGCAGTTGAAGTGGTATTTATGTCTTGCAGCATTCTCCTGCAGGGCAGATCAAAGGCTCCAGAGGAGCCTGAGAACTCATCTGCTGCCTTCAGCTGTGTTGAAGTAGAGGTCAAGCTAAGTCAGAACATTTGGATTATTTTTCAGCTTTCCACCCAGTGAAACTGGAAAGAAGAGGGAGCACTTCATAACTCCCTTAGGGGCTTAAATGAGACTTTAATTTTTTACCAATACATTAAAATAAAAGTCTGTGCCATACTGGGGAGAGGCATGGGGTTCCTAAGTACCTGTAAATAAAACTCACTGTCACCTCTCCTGCTTCTCTATTGCTATTTCCCTTCAAGTCCTCTAGAGTTCAGCTGGTGAATGTAACAGGGTTATATTATTGGTCATTGTTTCTTACTTATGCCTAGTTTGAAGTTTGGTTCTGCTTTGCTTCTGATCCCAGGAACCTGTTACATCTTCCCAATTCCATAGACTAGTCTAAAATTAAAGGCATTTCATTTCTCAACATACACAGTGTTTTGTGTTATAAATGAATATATGGAGTATCATGAAGGAATTTTTCCCTCATTTTCAATTTATCTTTGCTTTAATTAGGGCAAGGAAGTGACAGAACAACCAGAAAGGGAAGGTGTTTAACCCTTTGTCTGCAGCTGAACAAGCTGCTAGAAAATACTAGGCGTGACTGTGTCCTCCTCCTTTCTCTAGAGCATCACAGCAATTCAGGGGTACGTTGGATCTAAGAACAGGATTCATTTGAGGAGTGGTAGTGATGGTGTTCTGTTATCCTTCAGAGTTCTCTAACTTGACAGGGCTCAGACTTTTTAATGTGGCAGATGATACCTCCCTCTACGGTACTGAGTTTGTCTCTCCTACTTCTGAAGTCTCTTGCAGTAGGAGAGGATGTGAGAGACTGGATCTGGCATCCAGGATTGGGGTGGGCAGGTCTAGTTTCTGCAATGGAACTGTTTATGTATTTGTAGTAGTAAATACTGGCTAAAAATACTACTCTTGGATCAGAGAAGAGGTTCTTGAACACTGCATTACCTGACTGGTGATAATAGCTAGGCTCCAAAATATTTTTCATTTTAGGTTTTTTTTCTGGTCCCATATGCTGAATTTGCTCTTGGTTATAGATAAGCAAAAGAGTTAAGCAAACTCTTTCAATTTTCTTGACTCTTATTTTCCACGGTGGAAACAACATGTTGACAATGTTAGTGTTTTAAAATATAAATAAGATGACCAAAATAGTCCTTAGTGTTTGTGGTCTGTTGTGATTTCACTACATTTTGGACTGAGTCAGCATCTCCTGCAGTGTAAGTCCTCTTAACTCCTTTCCAGAGAACTGATAGTAATTTATTTCTGCCCTTTGCTTGGTGATTAATTGACATAAGTAGCAATTTCTGACCGATTTACTGTGAGGGTGGTGAAGGCACTGGCATAGGTGGCCCAGAGGTGTGGCTGCCCCATCTTAGGAAGTGTTCAAGGCCAGGTTGGATGGAGCTTTGAGCAACCTGGCCTAGTGGAAGGTGACTCTGCCCATGGCAGGGGAGTTGAACTGCATGATCTTTAAGGTCCCTTCCATCCCAGGCCATTCTGTGATCTCTTTGAGTAGTTTTGACTGGTGCATCCAGCCAGGTACTCTTGAAGACCAGCTACTGGTGCAACAGATACACAGAGTGAGAGTAGAAATCCGAGGCTGTGTGTTCTGATGTTTATTACTTGTGCTTCTTGTTTTAACAGCCTGCATCACCAGCTCTGCTCTCGCTTTTGCTGCAGCTCTCTTGCACTACGTGTTTGCTCATCTAGTCGTGTGGTATGTCTATAATGCCTTAGATGATATTGGCAATTAAAGGATTACAGCTAGGATATAATTATGGCCCTGTGGAATAAAGTTTTCAAATTACTCTGCTGCAGTCTGTAATTACACTGTGTATGCCCTAATGCCAAGGATTAATAGGGGGATTACAGACTGTTTTCCTGTAACGTGCGGTTCACGGATATGCTGTTTACAATTCACTGGCTTTAAGGAGCTAGTGACCTCTCATGGGAAATGTTATTAAAGGATACTGTCCAGTGGAACGTTTTTGTGTTATATTATGCTTGTTTCCTCCCCTTCCCTGAGTTTATCATGCAGTGACTAGTCAGGGTAGCTCAGATCTTGAGTAGAGAGCCTTGAAATTGAAGTGTTAAGGAAGTGAAAGCAGACAAGCTTCAGTAGACAGCCGTGCACCATTAAACTCACTCTTTCACTCTTCCTTCACATCTCAGCAAGATGCTCTGGAGTCTCCATTGCCGTGGAATGTCCTTGGGAGCTTTCATGATACACTGTTACGTATTACACAAGTAGCAGGATTTAAACATATCTATGTATCAAGAAATTATTTACTCCCAAGAACTTCTGCAATCAACGCTTCTCTGAAGAACTGCTGTTTTTTAGTTGCCATGAAGGTAAACCAATGTTGATGCTATTTGAAATGGATGAAAATGTGACTAAGGATTGTGAAGTAGCAAAATAGTGCTGAGCTGTAGGCTGGGAAGCTTGGGCTTCCTGCCAAATTACAACATGTAGATTAAATGCTGTTTAACTTTCTGTTGACTTGGATGGCTGTCTTGAAGGGTAGCATCAAACCTTGTCTTAATTTTGGAATGCAACATCTTGTTTCCCATGTCAGTTCTGAGTGGTTATAGCAATGCTTGTGAACTAAACATGCTCAAAGCCCTTCTTTGGCACTGAGACCCACTTGCATGGAACAGCCTGTTCTTACTAAACTCCCCTGACTGAGCCAATAAAGTGGCCACATTTGGGCTGCTTTATGGGCTGGTCTCTGCACTGTGATAATTCCTGAGCTGTGCTCTGCCATTAGTTGGCTCTGTGACAGTTGGCCATGGCCAGAATGGTGCTGTGGATCATGACTGCAATTTAACAGTGTAGCTGATGGCACTCCAGCACCTGGGAATGTTCCTTGGCAATGTTCAGTTTACCAGCATAAATTGAATCTGTGTATTTTCAGTAGCAGAGTGAAGTTAAATATTTCAAACAGGATATTTTATTTTCTTAAAACTCCATATCTTTGTCATGCTGTTTTTTACATGAATCTGATTTATGTTTTAGGAGAAATGCTTTTACTAAAGTTGCCAAAGAAACGTGAACCTTGGGCTGTCAGATAACAATGACAAATAAAGACTTCCCAGTTTGTTTGGAAAAAATAAAATAATTTTTAAGATAGTGTTACAGTTTTTAATGTCAGAATAAGATTTAAATGTATAAGTTGTACATATGTAACAGTACAGGTCAGCTTATACTCTTACCTTGTAGCTTTTGCAGTTTTTCATTGTTAGCAGGGTTTTTTCCTTAGTCTTTTCATTTCACTGCATGAATTGCCATTGTGGAACCTCAGTAAAACTCTCATTACAGAGATGTATCTAGCATCTAATTTGTCTTTGAGAATCTTTCCTCCTGATGGGAACATGTGAGAAAGAAGAACCATCTTGCTTGACTTTAACATGGCTTTACGAAACCATCAATCGAACAATTTGTTCTGGAGTATTGCCACAAATAAGGCCTGGCAGCTGGAGCCAGCCTGCTATGTGCATGGCATCAACATTAAAGCTTTTCTGTCTTCAAGCAGAAACTGCCTTGAAATTGGAGTAAAAATTCTTCTTTGTCCTTTTGTGTCTGTGTGGTATTTTCCCTGTTCCACCCTGCCCCAGTTTTCTTCTGTCTTGGACCCAGGAAGCTTTTATGGATGTTTTGATTAAATGATTAAATTAGCAAATAAGATTGGCTCTGACAAAAAATGGCATTTTTCAGTGGAAAGGGGAAAACTTTTTGGACAACTCTGCTAGTAGTAGTTTCTTTGCATAGTGACAGCACTGAAAAATAAATTGTTAATAGCAGCAGATGACAAGTTTAGTGGTGTCATTTTTTTCAAAGCCAAGCATTGCTTCCTTTTTCAGAGCTTAGGCTGTATGCTCATAGTAAAAGCAAAAGAAAGCAAATCTCTCACAGAACAGCAATTTAAGTCTATCCAGTGAGTTAGAGACCCTGGGTCAGGGGTACTCCAAAGTCTTAATAACTGAAGGTAACGCTGAAATTAATTCCGCTTTCCTCTCCTGGGGCTAAATGTAACTGGGCAACAGCTCAGTGCTATCATCAGTTAGACACTGCAGATATAAATATCTGAAACATTCCACTAAGTAAACTGCAGCAAAGCCAACTCAGGTCTTTCCCCAGGGAAGGTCTGCTTGTTCCAATCATGATTTGTGCCACAGGCTTTTATAGCGGGACTGCAAAAATCTTATAAAAATTGTATTAAGGATCAGCCACCCTTAAACATATTAGGCTTCCAACTGTGAGCAGATTTGTCCCAGAAGCCCTGTGAGTTTTGTGTGAGGTTCTTAATTTTCTTAAAATCTGTCTTTAATGGTGTCTGTTATTACAGTAAAGCCATTTCTTGCTCCTGGGTGTGTACAGGGCAACAAGCAACTTGTGATAAATGCATGTGGGGGTCCTGCTGTAGCACTTAATGGTTCCTGAGCCATTGGGTCTTAAGAAGCAAAAAGACAATTCTGCTCCAGAGAGAACATTTTAATTGTTCAAATAGGTACATTAAACTTTTATGCTCAAATAATAAATTATGTGGAAGAGAACCTACCTCTTTGCAGCTACTTTTTGACTGCTCCAGCCCCAACAGAAATCTCCAAGCAGATCAGCAGCACAGTGGCACCACTCAGGTACCTTCTGATCTCATGCAGAGGGTTGGTACTCACAGGTTCCCTTGTTCAGGATTGTGTTTTACCTTCTGCTGCCTTCAGAGGGATAGTTCTGTAGTTTCTAGAGATAGCTAACACTTGAACCAGACACCCTAAATTAAGCATTATTGCCTTTATTTTTTTTTAAATGAAAATAAGAAAAGAAAAGGGCTTGCTGGAGTCGAGAAAAATAGCATTGTAAATGGCTTGGTTACTGTGTTTTATGATCAGGCAAAGTGTAGGAAGTCACTCATGAGCTGGAGAATGAACATAACAGGCAAGAGCACTCATACAGTGTGGACATCAAAGTTAAAAACTGCCTTTCTTTATATGAGGAAAGTTTAAAATAAATGACAGTAATCTCTTTCCACATTCATCCCATTCTGGACTCTTCTGCAATTCCCAATAACATATCCAAGCAGCGTCAACTAAGAGGATGATTTTATATTGGCACAACTGGGAATTGAATTGGAATCAGTTATATCAGGAAAAGGCACAGAATCTCATTAGCTTTGGCTGTCCCAAAATGGTATTAGTTTAGTGAATAGGACTTAAGGAGGATTCATGATGGGCTGCTTGGCATTTTCTCAGCCAGATTAGGTTAGTCCCAAAAGCCAGTTTTGATGGAGTAGTTTTTCATGTCAGCACGGGGGGGTTTTGTGAGGAAAAGAAAGTATTTCAGTCTTTAAAATGAAATTGTTCTTTTCCAAATGATGCTAATAGAAGTATTATAAATCATATGATGGTTAAGCTGTACTTTTGCTGTGATCGATTCTGGTTGGGGTTTTCCTTTCCTTTTGGGCTACAAGCAAGTGTTTTCTAGGATTTCTTGCTATTGTTTTTCCACTTTTTTTTTTTTTAAGAAGTTTTCATTTCATTTGAAAAATCATCTTGAAATATTGGTGAAAGTACTGTTTTGGTTTTGAGAGCAAAAACTTCAATAAACTTAGTATTTTGACCAGTATTTTGCTAGAGATGCACTCAGCATACAACCAGGCCTTCACAGCAATAATTAACAACAGATACTAATTTTCTTCAGTCCAGATGATCTGTGATACCGTAATGGGAATGGTGACTGCTGACTAAGAGGCAAACATATGGCAGCCTGGCACAACTACTCAACATGATCATCTCTTGCTCTAGATCTGTTTTTTGGTCTTGTTGACCATGCTGTCAGGTTTTTCAGCTCTATAAAGGGCAGCAGAGTGGAGCTGGATGTGAGCAAATCCACCTGTAAGGTGGGTATTATAAAAATTTTATTACTTTACAATTGTTCCTTCTGAAGGTTTCTGCTCTCATATGAGAAGAATAGTCCTCACATTCAATATTTTCAATTTCCCAGCGGATATGAAGGTAACTCACTGTTGTGTGCTGAGAAAATGGGCTTATAATCCTGAGATGATGTTTTGCTTTTTAGGACAGAATTCAGGAATTCTTCTATTCCACTATATGATTCTTGGGTACCTGAACCTGAGCTCATCAGTTTGGGCTCCCTTTGTAAACCAAGGAGAGAAGTGCCCCTGAGTGCAGTTCACACAGGTCTGGAACAGGTCAGAGGAATGACTCTGGCACTGCCTGTTTCTTTCCATGCAGTTAGACCCAGATATGAAGCTGAACCTGGATGAGAAGAGTTTTCTTCCCAGAAACTCAAATCTGTGTCACAAGCTTTGGCTCAGATTTTCTGATGGTGTATCTCGTCTCTGACAAGGACAGACACTTGCTAACCCTTCTTCAGAAACATCAGGCTTTTTCTGGGTCTTGAGAGGATCATTTTAGGACTCAAATCTCTGAAAGGCTGAGAAAAGCTGTTTACTTCTAGAAACAGGAAAAAAGCCTGCATTTCCTAATGAAATTTCTGGTAATGTTTTCATGTTGCCCTGAATTTGAGTCAATTCAGACATCCATTTACCAATTACCAGCTGATAGTACCACTAAATTGAGTGTAACCATCACAATCAGATAAACTGACAGTGTTTATTCTTTCCATGCATCCTTTCTTCATTATTCAGTTGTACTTTGTGATACTGTATTTTAGCTGCCTGATGTAATTTGTGTGCGTCTGAATATTCCATTTTTTCAAAGTTGCTGGGTTGATGTGCAGTGTCAGAGCTGAGGAGGTTCATTTCACATTGCTGCTGTTTGTGACAGTCCTGCTTATGTTTAAAGGTCTTTTGACATCTTTGAAATAATTTTCCTCCTGGACTGTAGCTATTCTTGAGTCCTTCCATATTTGTGTTTCATAATTCTGCTTTTAATGTTATTTTGCTTCTTATCTTCACTGAGCCATCAGCATCTCTTTCTTCTAACAAACAGTGCTGCAATGACTTGCTATATTGTGATTTATCAAGTGCTAGGGACATCAAACAAGGCATTTATTATAGCTTTGTAGTTCAAGAATAGGGAGTTCAGATTCCGGGATTCAGTCTCCTTATCTTAAAAGCAGCTGTTAGTTCATCAGTGACTGTAATTCCTGTTCCTGGGACTATATTTGTTGCCACTGAAAGCAAAGAGCAAACTCCTAAATAGCTTTATGAATTCATTTGTGATTGCTTTAACCTATTCCAAATGAAGTAGAGCTTCTAAGAAAAAGCAGACAAAAGAGGAGAAGAACAATATGTTAAGAGTTAAAATATCACACAAAGAAAAGATGGGGACTAAAAGCCTGAACCACCCCATGAGGGGCAGGAGGGCAGCCAGCTCACCGGTGGGGCTGTTCTATCAGTATCTATTTGCTAAATGGACACGAAGATGGAAGATGCCATAGGGTCAAAGGGGTACTGTTAACCTTGAGCCTGATCTTTTTATTTTAATCTGAATGGGAATTACTAGACCTGAGACAACCACACCATGGCTTTGCTGCCTGCAGCCTTTTAAACAGCTGGCCTGTTTGTTTTGGCATTTCTGGTTATCTGAGATATTGATGAGAAATGTGACAAATATTTGAATTACAGTAGCCTGTTTGGTGGTCCTTCTTGTGTTCTTCCACAAAGGTGATGTGGTGCTGAAGGTCTTGGTAAGAGCTGTGCTGTGGTTCCTGTGGTGTTGCCCAAGGCCCTGTGCTGTCTTTTCATTGTTGGTGTAGCACGAGCAGAAGTAAAGAAGAACTTGGAAGTCCCAAGTATTCCCTTCAGAAAAATTTAAAACATATAACTCACTAGTGCCAAATTCATTGGCCAACAGTTCGAAAAATCACTTTTAGCCCATCTGAAGCATCATTGTGGTCAGTTTAGCACTTGCTGTTCAGGACATTTGGACAACTACAGCTTGGTCATGTTTTCTTTGGTGCTATAAAACTGAATGCAGTGCTTCCATTCCCTGCTCTCAGCTGCCCTGTGATGGTTGTTATTATACAGTGGCCATCTATCATTCAGGCTATTCAGCTGCACAATATCCAGCTATTTGCACTGAAAATTGCTGCCAGGTGTCCTGTGGTTTGAGCCAGGTTTGTTTCTCCTAAGGTTGTTACTTGTCTGATCCCATCATGTCCTGTGCTGAATGACAGCCATTGACATCAGACTGGTGAAGGTAAGTTAACCTGTTAAAAATGACTCAGAGGAAACAAAAGCCATGTGCTGTTACCTCAATTATTTGTACCATTGCACCTGCTGTTCCAGCCACATCATGAATTGTATAGTTAAAAAGGGCAGGCTCCTAACAGAGGGCAGCATGTTCCACTTCACAGGAATGACACCCTCTACTTACAAGTGGGAATTTTTTGCAAGTGAAAAACTGTACAAGGTGACTGAATATTTTGATGGCCTTTTCACAGATGGAGGAACAGAATCAGAGGACAGTGAATGACTTGCTGTAGAGCGTACAAAGGGTTAATTGTTGGTGGTGGAATATTGAAGGTTCCTCTCCAGTCCCAGACTGGAGCATTTTCACTGCTTATACACAAGGTTAATATTTTCTCGCTCTGGGCTGCCATTGTACAAGCACATTATTCTGAGGATAAGCTTCTAATTAAATTGTTTACAGATGGGTGATTTGCTGGACTGCCCACATAGTGTCATGGTAAAACTGGCTTTCCTGAGGGTGTAGGGTGTTACAGTAAAAGAAGTCTTTCAGTTGCATTGATTGGGAGTGCTGAACACATCACAAAAGGCATTTTGCAGGAAATACTTCCTGTGAATGCACCAGGGAAAGTGCAGCAGCTCAGTCTGTGACTGACAAAAGCAACACCAGCAGCTCAAATGCTGGTCTTTGTGATGTTTTTCAGGACAACATCATCTGCATCTGGAAATCCGTCACATGGATTTCCTGTGTGCTGTAATGGTGTCTTCTGAAAGTGTGCAATTGCTGTGGGATGCCAGTGGTTGTAGCAGACCAATATTTCATGGGTGAACCTTCCTGAATAATGTCCATTTATTTGTTTATTTGTTGGCAGCTTTAGAGCAGTTTGTGAGATACCAGCCTACACCCAAAGGTAAATATCTCTTACCTCCTTGGGTGGGAAGGATTTTGACAATAGATGTTCTGGCAGCAAGGTCTGGGATGTTTGGGAAGGACTCACCTATGAAAAACATACAGTGTGGAGAAGGTAGCAGCCAAGATCAAGCAACTGATGGTTTTTTCCAGCCTAGAAATAGAAGAGCAACAACAGTGGCTGCAAACAGGATCTCCTTGTCCCTCACAGTTTTGGGGAAGGTGTTTTAATTTATCCTCTTGCTTGGGAACACAGTGCAATTCTTTTAGTCAAGCTGTTACATCAGCCATAACTGTAAGAGCTTTCTTAGGGAGTCAAAAATAATGTTAGTTCACTCAAATGGCTGTATTTGTCTGAATTGCATTGACTTTTGAACACAAAGGGTTGTGGGGCACAGAGGGATGGGGAGGAGGGTGGTGCTGACATTTCCTATGAAGCCTGTGGGCACCTGCTGCTGTTTTCTCTGCATGCCTTTGCTCCACAGGTATTTGTGCCTGCTGGGTCCAATTCAGCATCCATCTTCTTTTGGAGATTGCAAGGTGTATTGTAGCATTTTATTGTGTCCTGCTGATCACTGCAGTACTTGTACAGTCCTAAGCAAGGACCTGAGTTGCTGTGCAGGTTCATAAAGTGGGAGAAGATACACTGATTTATCCCATGTGATCCCTAGGGAAAATATTTTTATTGCTCTGTAGTTTCCCTAGGGAAGTTGCTAAAAGTTCAAATGCTTTTTAAAAGCTGTTTTACTTGTTGTTGTGCTTAACTTGGATAGGAAAATAAACACATTTGGTTTTCTTAATTTTGATGAAAAAAGTTTGTATGAGAACTCTCCCAGCTGCCATCCATCACTACCATCATGAACAGTCTTCATTGGCCTGTTGGCTTCTGCTTTCTAGATCGTTTTAAATCCTTAGTGTAGTGTTAAGATCCTTACATTACACTTGATAATGTAAAAGAATTCCAAGCTTTTGGCCAGTTAAATTCATGAAGCTGTAACAAATGTAAATCTTTTACTCCTTAGCTAACATTTGTATAAGCAAATGGAATTGCACACACTGGTTAGCCTGCAAGGTGCAAAGTCATAGACACTGGGCAACAATTTCCTTCATTATTCTGATTTTTGTGTAAGTAAAATGCTTCTGGTATATTGCCAACCAGTTTTTTTCAAAATAATTTCTATTTAATATATTGTAATGCTTAATTCTGTTACAGCTCTCCCTGAGCTGAGTTAGGAACCCCTCTACGCTGTAACAATTTATTTTGAAGGGATATGTTAGTAATAGTTCTTAGAATAGTGAAATGTCCAGGTATTAACAGGGATGCTTTTGCAAGGATTTTGGAGATGGTAAAAAAAGCTGTCATACACCTCAGTGCACTTTGCTGAAATTTAACTGGGGCACTTGATGGAAGTGTGGAGGCAGCCCAAGGGCCTGGACTTGGCTTGCTTTCTCCATTTCAGAAATGAGTGGGAATCAGCAGGGCAGAGCTTTCAGGCAATGTCGGTAATTAGGAATCTGATGGACAGATGTTGCTGTTTTTATATGCCCTTTACACAGTCAAAATGTCTTTGCAGGATCCCCAACTCTCAGTAATGATTCCACCTGTCACTCTCCAGTGCTCACTGTCCCAGTGGAGATCAAATGCAGAATATAATGTTCTGTGGTGATTTAAACTGGGTCTGGGAAGACTGCTTGGTCCTCATTTTCTAATTTTGTCATCTGCAGAAGATTATGGTTTAGGAGAGGTGGTGGGGTAGGAGGATTCAATATCCAAGGATATCTTGCATGTTGTTTGGGAAACAGTGCTCTCAATTCTTGCTGCTGCCTGTATGGAATCCTGAATCTGTCAAGTGTGAGTAGCAACTTCAGGTCAGTGCCATCAGGAAGAGCGAGAATATTTTGTGTTAGTTACACAGCTACAGTTTACATCCCATTTAGATCACATATTTAGTAACACTGTATGCATAGAAATGCTATAGATCACACAGCCCCCTGTACCTTTTCCCAACCACAGGAAAGACTACATAGCTGTGGTCTTTCATGATTAACATTTATGTCTTTGGTTAAAAAAAAAAACAAGTCTAGTAAGAAAACCCTTCAACGAATGGTTAGAGGTAGCAGGGTGGTGTGTTCTGCTTGTTTTTGCAGAAAACTGCCTTCAAAAAAGTTCAAAATTCTGAAGCCAAGACAGGGAATATTGCATTGAGCAGCAACAAACAAGCAGGAAAAAATAGCTCAATACACCTGTAGAACAGGATGTTTGTGTTCTGCCTGTGTGTACCAGCCAACAGCTCTTCTTTACACCTGCCCTGGAGTCTGTCTGTGTCACAGACAGAACATGCTGTCCACTGTGTTGAACAGCCTGCCAGTTGTCTGCATGTATTCATCTTGTGCTACTTGGCAGCACACAAACCATACCCATCTAACACCTTATTAGCATCCGGGTGCCCAGGCTGAGGGATCCTCTGTCTTGAGAAAGGTCTCCATTACAGTCAGAATTGTGCTGCCCCTTCTAAGAATCCCTATATCTTTCAATAAAACCAGTTAATTTTGGGAGATATGCTGAGTGTCAGGAAATTTCCATTTGCTTTGCTGGACAGAGAGAGTAGGAGGAAGGAAAAAACACAGTGAGTTTTTGTATATCCTAGCTTATAATTTCTTGCTTTTTATAAGTTTGACTTTTTCGTACTTTGGTACTCAGGAACGACACATGATCATAGAATCATGGAATGGTTTGGGACCTTTAAAGGCCATTTAGTCCAAGCAGGGCATGGGCAAGGACATCCTCCACTAGATCATGCTGCTCAGATCCTTGTCTAACCTAACCATGAGTGTTCCCAGGAATGGGGCATCCACCACCTGCTCCAGTGCCTCACCAACCTCATTGTAAAAATTTTTTTTCCTTAAATCTAGACTGGATCTACCCTCTTTTAGTTTAAAACCATAACCCTTTCTCCTGTCACAACAAGCCTCCTAAAAAGTTTGTCTCCATCTTTTTTGCAGTGTGTTTGGACACCAGAAGGTTCTATAAGGTCTCCCTGAAGTCTTTTCTTCTCCAGGTTGAACAATAGAGCACCTGTGTTTTTCTAGCAGAGGTGCTCCAGTTCTCTGATCTTTGTGACTCTCCTCTGGACTCACTCCAACAGGTTCATGTCCTCATTATGTTGGGGGCCCTCAGAATTGGATGCAGCACTCCCAGTGGGGTCTCACCAGAGACCTGCTCCCTTAACCTGCTGCCCACGCTGCTTTTGATGCAGCCCAAGATACAGCTGGCAAAGATGCTGGATGGTAATTTAAACCAACAGCTTCTTAAAATGGAACAATGAAGAAACTTTAGGTTTTGATCTGGCTGAAGACAAGCAGGAAAGTGAACATGAACTACAGCCTGGCAGGAGTGAGATTGTCTATCATCCTCCCCCACCCTTCAGCTGTGCCTCTGCCCTTCGGCTGTGCTTGACTTGGCAGCCTCCTGTTTGGAGTCAATGCAGTAACAGGAGACTGTGTGTGGGAACCAGATCCAGCCCAAATTTCCATAGGACCCTGTGTATAAAGCAGAGATATTTATTAAAGCCTTCTTGTGTATTTGATTGTCTTACAACAGCCACATTCTTTTTCAAAATATCTTTGTTATTTTTTACCTACTTCTTGTCTCCTCTAACCAGAAGTACCCCTGCCTCCTAGGTGATGAGAAAAATGAGTTTAATTGCATAATACAAATACTCCATGTAGCAGTTGTTGGCCATCACTGCAACCTAGTAATTTACCCACTCAGCCAGCTGCTTGTTGGTAGCATTTCTGTGACTCTCTGAATTAAAATAAACCAGCAGCCAGCACTAGTTTGTTAGTTAAGGAAAGGGAATTAAGGTACTAATTGGAAATGGAGCGCATAAATTTGACTGGCATGAGTAGGAAAGGCCTTAGGAAAATGACAATCCATCTCTACAATGTTGCTCCTCAGAAATTCTAATTAGAGATAGCAATTGGGTTCTTTGAATTTTTTTCCATGTGCACTCCAAGCAGCATGAAACCAATTAACTTCCTTATTGCATTGATACATTAATATATGTACAGAACATAGTGATAGAAGACATTTCTATTTGAATTCTTCCCTTTTGGCCTTTAACAGAAAATCAGATAGTTGCAGTTTATTGGACTATTAGAGATTATATAGGAATGCAGTTTTTTATCTTTTTTTTCTACCAGAAAGGAAATCCTAGACCTTTCTGCTTAATTTTTGTCCAGTGCTTGTGATTTCTCAGCAATTTTCTAAAACCTGATAAGGATGCACATTAATTAGGTTCAGATGAAGGAAACTTCTTCACAATTACTCTGAGTCTGACTGCTTTCTGTACTTAATTTCCTTGGCTTGGAGTAAGTAACAAGGACTTTATTTAGAGGCAAAGAGACATTCAGGCTGGAGTCTGGACACCATGCATATTCACAGAGAGGATGAGGTGTTAACTGAAAATAAGCTCTTGATCCATTTGGGGATTATTAAAAAATTTAACTTTCCTTTTTCTGTCTTTCTTCTCTTTAGGTAGAACTTTTTTCTCAGGAAAAGTTGCATAAAGCTAAAATTGAAATTTTGTGGTGATTCTGATTATGTTGCCCTAATGAAGAGAAATACTTTATTAAGGCTGGTAGCAGCTGGGGGGAGGCAGGAGCAGATCTGTCTCAAGATGCTGTTTTACTCTAAGCCATTGTGGTAGTTTAGGTACTTTCTTTATTGGTCTGTCCTTCAAGGCTCATAAATCGATAACAACCATGATGACTTCTGTGAAACAGTGTCTGTTTGGGGAAACTCAACAAAGGGTGAAAACTGGCAGAGGCTGAAGTACCTGGCACTGTCTGGGTGTAAATTTACAGTGTTATAGACCCCCAGCCACCACTCATCATGGCCTCTCCTGGTGCTGCCTGTGCTCTGTGATGCAGGAGGAGGGACTGTCTGCTCCCGTTGTTGGACCCTTCCCAGTTGTTTTAACATCTCTGTCCAGCTCTCATAGATACCCAGACCCAGCTTTCTGTTCAGACATCACCCCCAGGCAGATGCAGCTGACTGAGAAACCAGTTTCTCTTGCTCAATAAAGCAGTGCAGGGCCGCTGTACTTTATTTTCCTCATAAATTGTGCTGAGGTCCTGGGCAGTGGATTAAAGCACAACGTGAGCCCTAAGCATTTGCAGCAGCGTGGTCCAACCTTTGCAAGTGCTGGATTTGGGGAGTGTGATGGCATCTCCAGGATCTCTCTCTTTCTCCAGCCATGTAACCTTTTTTGCCCTGAGAAAAATCAGCTGTTTACACCTCTTCTCTCACCTCCCCTGCCCCTCCAGCAGCTCTTGCAGCCGCTCTGTGGTGCTGCCTGCCTGAGGATGGGCAGAGGAAAGTGGGAAGGGTGGGATGGCTGCTGCTGCCTAACACACAGTGCAGGGATGTCACTGCTGGGCACACGGGTGTTTAAGAAGCAGAGACAGTAACTCGGTCCGTGCTGGCTCAGGAAGGGATCTTAGGGCAGTCAAGCTGCTGATGTGAGACCTGTGCCCCACCTCTGCTGGCGTCAAGGGAGCAGGTTGGGCAGTGAGTTGGCTCATGGATCAGGAATGAACCCTGAATGTATCAGCACTCAGAGGAATTTTGAGCATGTGAAATCAACCCTTTGGGGAATGCAGAATGATGTTAATTAGCATGGCTGCAGGGAGCAGGGGCACTGCCCTCATTAGATTCCTAGGAGTGCATTTTTCTGGAGGAGTACTTGTCCCTTTCTCCTGGCCAGTGAGTAACTGGGAATCACAATTAATCCGTTTCCCATCTGTTGGTTAATGGGGAATGCTGAATCTCAACTCTTGCTTGCCAAAAACGAGAACCATCTTTGGGTCGTGCTGCCAGGTGCACTTGAAGAGGTCCTGCCTTGCCTCCCTGAACTGGCTGCGTTTCAGAGGAAATTGAGCAGTTTCTGCTGAGCCATCTCCTGAACCTGCAGAACAAACATCAGCTGGGTTAGAATGAAATGAAAATATTGAGAACTGTGATTTTTTTTGGTTTTTGTAAGATGCCGAGAGAGTTACAAGAAATGGTAAAAATTCTTTTAAGCCAGATTGGCTTTAACATTAAGGAAATAACCCCTAAAGTGACACCTGAGGCGGCTGAACTTAATGTCTTACCTCTTCATATTTGTTGCTGTTCCTGAACTTGTGGAGTGATGAGAAGTGGATTTTCATACTACATATACTCTCTACTGCAATACTTCTCTCTAAAGTTCAACTTGTATATGCGCAGTCTTGCTCTGTGGTGCAAGAAATACTTCCGTGGTACTGAACCCTTTTTGAAGAGCTAGAGGGAGCTCTTAGACAAAGATAGGTGCTGATCTAGCCCTGCTTTTTCTTTTCTTTACACAGTAATTTCAATATCACCAACCTGTCATGACTCTTGTTTTCCAAACATATTTTATAACAACATTTAAATATTTGGAATAGGTTTTCTGTGTAAGAAATTGGGATTTGTAGATTTTGTTTGCCTGTGTGATCTCCAGTAAAAGTTTGGTCACCCTGATGGAGGAATTTTTCAGCTTCCCTCACAAAGAATTCCTGCTACAGTGGGAAGGCAATTATCTGTTAAAAAAAAAATCTTAAAAAAATCATATTTTTAATTCTGCAGAGCTGAATTTGGCAGAGCTGTATATAAGGGGTGTTTTACAGTGAGAAACACATTTGCTCATGGGAAGCTCCTGTGCTTACAATCTTCCTCCTTAACAGCCTGACCCAAAGCTCCTTGTCTGTGGGATGACACTCATTGACTTCAATAGTTTGACCCCAATTATCTCCTGCTGGAGCTGTGATTTCATACAGAAAAAATTCTGTGTCTGTTTTCTTAGAAAGTTTGTGAAGACTGCAGGTTTCCTCTTATCATAGCTTGTCCCTCCTCTCACATTTGGGTTTGGGAAAAAGGCTTTGGTGCTTTCTGAATCTTGAATTAGCACTTTTTCATGTTCAGATTATCTTCCAATGATTAGTGAAATAAACCCTACAACATCTCACAAGCCCAGCAGTGCTGCTTTTCCCAGTTTACAGGAGTTGCACTGTGAGCCCACAGTGTGTATGGAAAAACTTGGGATTTCTGTGGCAAAGCCAGTGAGCCCCCAAACCTTCCTGTTTTCCTTTACTGTGTGTGTAGGTTTGCAGGCTTTACACATGTGTGGAGGCTGCAACTTGCAGCCCTTGTCCTTTCTGGTCAAGAATTTTGCTGGTTTATTTCTGAATATCAGTACCTCCATAAAATTCAATATGCCAAAGGCAAAGCAAACCCCTTGACTACCTCATACCTCAGTATCCAGTTTGTTGAACTCGTGCAAGGCTGAAATGTCTCAGATGCGTGTGGTGGATTCATATCTGTACATCTTTCACAGGAAGCTGGTACCTTGATCCAAAAATGAAATGTCTTGAAACTGGACTATTGACATTTGTAATTCAAGGCTGCAAGTCACGTTTTTGTGTGTAGAGATAATGGGTATCAAGTCTGAAAGATTCCTGCACAAAAGCAACACTAAAATCAAGTGGCGCATGGAGTCCTTTTCAGTGCAGACAAAATCAATGGCTCTTTCAGCTCCAGCTGCTACACGTGATGTCCCAGCCAGGTCTGTCTGTGCAGGAAGCTGGTGATGCTGGGAAGTTTTTCATAGGCAGAGGTTTAGGTCAAGTACCTGATTTTGCTGAGGGTCAGGAAGAACTAACTGCCTGTGTAACTTCACCATTGCCATGAGCCTTCCTTCTCAGGGAACAATTTGACAAAACATTATTTCTATGTTTCCTTTTGAAAAATAAGTGCATTTGGGGTAAGAACTATAGAAAGAAAAAAAAAAGAAGAAATAATAATAATAAAGACAATAAAATACTTTGGAACCCTTGAAAACTGCCTCATTTTTCCATTTCAAAATGTTTCAAATGAACTCAATTCACTGCTGCTCTCTGGGTCCAGCCATCCAGATAGTTTTTTACCCAGTGAACTGTACACCCATCCACACTATGGGAAGGCAGTTTCTTCAGGAGAATGCTGGGGGTAACAGTATCAAAAGCTTTCCTAAAGTCCAGGTAGGCACAGCCACAGCCTTACCCTCATCCACTAAATGGATCACCCTGTCATAGAAAGAGTTAGCAGGTTTGTCAAGCAGGATCTGCCTTTTACAATCCCATGCTAGCTGGGCCTGACCCCTTTGCTATGCTGTATGTGCTGCCTGATGGCACTCAAGATGATCTGCTTTGTGATCTTCCCTGGCACTGAGTTCAAGCTGATGGAGCTGAAACTCTCTGGATCTTCCTTCTCGATCTTCTTGTAGATGAGCATCACATTTGCTATCCTCCAGTCAACTGGAACCTCTCCAGTCAGCCAGGACCGCTGGTAAATGATGGAAATTGTCTCAGTGAACACTTCCATCAGCTCCCTCTGTCCTTGAGTGAGTCCCATCTGGCCCCACATCTGTGCATGTTTCAGTGGTGTACCCGGTCACTGAGGTTTTCCCCTTGGATTATGGGGACTTTATTCTGCTCTCCATCCCTATCTTCAGGGAAGATCCAGGTTGAAGTGGGAGATGCTGAACCTCAGCTGTGAAAATCAACATCACAGTTTGAAAAATTTGTTCTGAACCACCTGGAGAGGCAAGGTGTGGTTTGCTCTTTCCTGTTCCACGGGTGACTGTAGCAGGACCTGCTTTTGAGATGCCCTTTAGGAACATCAGTCACTGTGGTCTGTAGGGTAGCACAGATCAAAATGAAATTTTCTTCCTTAGCAGCACTCAAAGATGCTTCAGTTGGCTGCTGTTGCTGAAGTCACTTCCAATCTCATCTTGCAGAAATATGCTGCCAGTTAACATGCACTGCCTTGCTTTTCTTCCCATTACAGATGCAGCTGCCAGAAGCTGGGACTGGTCCCAGTGGGTAAACCGGGCCCTGAGTCTGCAAGGTAATGTGTGTATAGAACAAGAATGGGAGAGCAGAGGTGGAGGAATGGTTTTTTCATATGGATCTCATCCCAGACTGGAGATCCTGGACCTGGCAGGGATTTTCTCTTTTATTTGTTGCTGTTGAGTCTGCTTTGCCTGTAAGTGCCTGCCCAGGGGCTGCCCCTCAGTGTATTTGTGCAGGGCTCCTCTCTTCTGCAGCACAAGAAATGATGGCAGCAGTGTGGAGGCTGCTCAGGTTGTGTGGACAGCAGTATCTACATGGAAGTCCTCCACGGGAGAGAGAGGCTGTGACAACATTCCTCAGAGCTTCTTCTGTGGATAAAGGTTTGTGGGGGACAGGCTAAGAAAGGTACAGTCCACCTGGATCAGCACCCGATGCTGAAGCATATTCCCACATCCCCTGCTAAGGACACAGCTATGTAGCTGTGTGGTCCTCCTGCTTATTTCATGATGCATCTGGTCCTCTGGAAAGGCCAGGAGAATTCCCAGCATCACTATAATTGTTTTCAGGCTCGTGAAGCATTGAAACTGCCCCCCAGCCCCACATTTAATATTTTTCAAATTCCCATGTCTGGGATATCTGCCATTAAAAAACTCCTGACTGAATAGCTCCTGCCACCTTAATGAATTCAGATAAGGACAGGAATCTTCTGAACTGTTTGTCTGTGCTATAAATAGCATATTATACATATATGTGACATAAATAACTAATTTTGGGGAAAATTTTTAAATGTGATTGTTGAGAGACAAAAGCCAAGTGGTGAGAGCTGAAAGTCTTCAAGCTGCCCCAGAGGTTTGACTTCACCAGTTCAATGGAAAACAATGAACATTGTATAGGGATCATTTGCTATCTGGTTTAGATTCCAAAGATTTTGTAGCAACAGTGTAAGCATCTGCAAGCAAAGCATCTGTAAGCTCTCATAGCTGATGAAGATGAAGGCAAAATAGTCACTGGAGATGTCTGTTTACACTGAATGGAATTATTATCTAAACTCTTGTTGAGTGACTGTTAAGCATATTGGGTGCTTAGACATCTGGATGCCAGGTATAGAGCTATAGGTAGTCACTCACATATAGGTTCATTCTCTAGAGCTCAATCCTACTGTAAATTAATAGAAAATACAACCTGAGGAGATTAAGAACAACACAGTTGCTCAGCCTAAATGGAAAAGACTGAGAAGGAGTAGTGCTAGTCCTCAAATACACAGAAGATTGCTACCAAGAGGAACTTGTTCAAATTCCTGGAGGATGAGAAATGGTGGGTGGATTTGATTGCAACAAGGAGGATTTTAAATCGACATCACAAAACTTGGTAATAAAACACTGAATAGATTTACTGGGAAGGATGTAGAGCTGTGAATGTTTGAGGTATTTGTCAACAAGTATCTGTTGGAGGAGGTTGGTTTAGATTTCTTCCAGTTCAGTGACTGAAAGATAAGGTCCCTTACTATAGTAAGAAAATGGAAAGAAAATGTTATAAAACACTACACAAATGATGGCTTCATTTACAGAAACAATTCCTGCCCTGGAGCTGAGGATGTCATCAGAGTGGGATAGTCCCCAGGTGGAGGTTCCTGATTGTGCTTACATTTTCCTGAGGAGTCACTGGTATGACAGCAAGAAGAAATAAATCTTTCTGGAGCAATTCAAAGGATGTTTGATTTTCAAAGGCTTAAGCTACTCATAAAACAAGTGGTATGAGCATTTATGTAAGAATTCTCCCTCTTAAAGGAATCTCATCCACCATTTTGAGCCTCTCAAAATCAACCTTGGGCACGTCATGCAGAAGCAGCTTCTGAAGCTGCAGGAGTCCTATAGCAAAAACTGTGCTATCTAGAACACATGGCACCATTTGTGCTCTGTATTAAGGCTGAGAAATTGCAATATGCACATAACAAATGCTCGGGTACTGAATTTTCCTGGCCAAAAAAAAAGGGGGTGGGGGGTGGGGGAAGAAATGAAATCTTCAAAGGCATTTGACATAAAGTGGTTTAAGCCTTGTGAACTGCTGAAACAGCATGCTTGGGTAGGGCTATCCACTGTAGCTATTATAAATATCAAGCACTATATTACTGTGGCTGTGTTATCTCTGACAAGATTAAGTGCATTCCTGTCAGAGAGAATTTTCCGATAGAGATTTCAGTGCCTCTTCCCCATGTACAAAAATGATAAGTGACCCTGATATTTCGCTCTTCCACTTTATCAATAAAAATTGTTCTGGTTGGATTATTTCTGTTTGTCTCCTAATGAAGTGACATTTTGTGATGTGTCAGTCAATTCTGGACTTGAGAAAGATATATGAACTCAAATCCACATCCTGGAAGTAGTAGTTATGTACCACACACTGAAATATGCTGTGCTGGGCTTTTAATCTGCTTTACTCATAAAAGCATAAATCAACCATTAAAAATAATTACTGAGGTGAGGGAATAGATTATTTGATGAACCAGATTGCTCACTGTGAATCATTGCATCACTTGCTAAACCAGACGTATGATGGTGTGGAGTTGGAGACATCAAAACTGATTTAGAGAGAGACACCAGCAGTGTTAAATCAAAGCTACTGCTTATAGAGCAGAATATATGGTTTGCTGGGTAGACATCCTGAGGACCACATGGGGTCCCATGAATATTAAATATTCCATCCTGCATGTGAAAAATGACACAGAGTTGTCTAAAATATGCACAGGAACCTGAATTGATGACAGCAACTACTGGCACCATGACCTTTTCCTCATTTATTCATCCTAATGCATCCAGTTCCAGGGAATCTCAGCAGTGTGTGGTGAACCCTCCACACTCAGTTTGGCCCAGCACAACAAAGGCAGTTGGGATTTCCACACTGGCACAGGTGAGCTTACTCAGAATAAAAGTTACCCTTTGGCATTTGTGCAGATTGGAGAATTTCATGGGGGCTAAGGCTACTTTCCAGGAGTCTTTGGGAAGTGTGGATTCCATTTTAAGAATATTTTTTTGTCAATGGAGATGTCTTTGGGAATGCTGGAAGGAGTCAGTGGCCAAAGAAAAAGAAGCTCAGAACATGTGACTCTTCTTGGCTTGCAGTGTTAGGGAACTACTGCAGGTGGTATTTGGTGGAGATTGTAACTAGTTTCACCTATGCTGGGAACAGACCAAGAGATTTGTTAGTCCCAAAACATGAGAGGAAGAAGTGAAAGAGCATTTAGGAAAGGCTGAGGGGTTGGTGAGATTGTATCTGATTTAGAGTGTGGAATTTGCTGTCTAAATTGAGGTGAAGAACAAATTGAAGAGCCAAAAAATGGAGCAAGTAGCTGTGGCTATAAAATGGACACTGTGACAAAGATGAATGATTGATTCCCTCCATCCAAACCAAGAACCATTTGTTCTTCTTACACCTCCAGATGTTCTGGTGGCCTTGGACTACCTAAGTAGCAAGACCAGAGACCAGGAAAGCTGATGTGAGTGTGCAGCAGTCAGTTCCACTGGTTCTAAAGGATCTTCATCTGTTTTCATAGGTGATGTAGTTTTCATTGCCCATTACGATGTCAAGTGTGTTAAATTTATGAGGCAGTGTGTTTATTTTAATGTGCAGCGTTTGCATCTCACCAGCCACATATATTTCAATCTTTAATGTAGCCATCTCTTTGGATTATAATACTCTTGCATATTTACTCACAGTCTCTCTGAATGGAGAATTGAACAGTATCTCATGGCATTTTACTAATTAAATAGATTGTGTGTTTTGCTGGCAGTGTGTTGTGAACATTAACTTCTGAAAGCTTTTTCATTTGTCATTGTCTCATTCCTTGGCATTATGATTACTGCAATTTTATATGTGATAAGACTGTACAGCAAGTTAGACTGTACGTCAGAAATTCCTGCCGGCAGCAATCTGCTCCACGAGATAGAAGTGTAATGGGATTCATAATGTTCACTCACACTCTCTCTTCATCAGCATTTCCTCCCTCCTCTTGACTGGGGGCTTTATTTGCGTCTCTCCATGTTCCATTTGGACTGTGGGGAGGAGGACAGTGTTCTGTTTTGATTTTCTGCTTTAACCTTGACTATGAAACACTTTCTTATCAGGAAGCTGTGAGGTGGGATTTCACAAAGGCTGGGATGCTGGAGGAGCCTATGGCTGTGAATAGGATATGTGCTCTCACAAGTGCTGTTAAACCCCTGCCTCTCAGGGTGTGTAAGAATCCATCTGTAAGCCTCCAGCTCAGTGGCACTACTCTGGCAGGGTGTGAGGCATAAAGCCCCATAGCTGAGCACTTGCCTGCCCGTGGCACTGAATGAGATTTGTGTAGCAGTTTATAGATCCCCATGTAGCCTTTAGGTTTGGTGCTCTTGCACACCTGTTGGGCCCATTTTCTACTGCAGAAAAGCCATGGCCAGCAGTCTGAATGGTGTTTGTATCTCCTAATTTGTGATGTCTACATTATAAAAATTTGTCTCAATTTTATTCCAGTACTGAATGGAAAAATGGTTTATCTTTGGACAAAGAGATGGGTTCTAGTACTGATTTCAGAAAACGCTGGTGGGATGGAGTTTGTTCTAAATTTATAGATAGTTAACTCTAAGATCATGATGGCTGTGTGTGAGCCAGGTGCCTGAACTCCCATTTTAATCAACGAGGAACCTGTTGATGGAGCCAGACAATTGCAGAAAACTGTTTAGCTCTGTGTCAATGTACGATAAGGTTAATACTTTCTAGATTTCATAACTGCACAGATTGGCTCTGTGTGAGATACAATAAGAGCTCACATTAAATGTCTTCATGTAGACACTGGCAGGATGTAGTGCCCAGAGGCGACTGTGCTGGATGTCAAAGCTACTGTGCCAACTGCCAACTGCAGCTGCGGTGTCTGTCCCAAGGGATGGCAGGAACCTTGAAAATTGCCTTCTCCAGACACCTCTGATTTCTTCATCTGAAAGACAGCCCCTCTAGAAATGCTGTTGAGGTGAACCCAAGCCTGGACATGCTTCTTTCTTCCTTGCTGATGCTTCCAAAGATCACGGCTGCCTCCCACCTGAGCAATGAAGTGCTATTTCTGCAGGATTATTGTACCTTGATGCCTCTTCTCAGCTGTGTCTCCAGGAGCCACCAGTCTCCTGCAATCTGATGAAGCACGTGGATCTTTCTCCCTCTCTTGATGGCCTCAGCTCCTGATGACATGCCTGTTCATGTGTGTATGAGTTTTGGAACCCCTCTAACCAGCTGATCTTCAACACTCCTTAATGCTTGTTAGGCTCTTCTAGTTCTTTTAGGTAGGGAGCTGCTCCTGTAAGTTGTATTTTTTGAATTGATTTTTTGCTCAGGCAAAATAAGATCAATCAAATCGTATGGCTAATAAAATTGATAAAGAACCAATAAAAGCCCAGTGACATACCATCTGGCATGCTGAAGATGAATGAGAAAACCAAGCCACTGCTCAAATCTTAACCTTCCCCATCACATTAGAAGCTCATTCACACTTCATAATAGCCCAACATTTCATTTCAGCTACTGAGATTAATGCCAAAGAATACATAATCAGACAATAATTCTCTGTATCTTTCTATCCAGATGCATCGAGTAGAGTCATCAAAATAAACAGATCAACCATTTATTCCACACTTCTCCCCCCCCCTCCCCCCCATATTCACTAGCACTGTAACAGCAACAACTGAAACAGAACCTCTGCAGGAACAGAGGATCCTGCTCTTAAACAAGAGGCAGCTGGAAAGAGCAGTTTTTACAAAGCATCAAAATTATTTAGGAGGAGAACTTCTGTTAAAGTCCACAAAATTTCAACTTATATCTCATGGAGCCTCATGCTGTGGAGCCATCAATGGGCTTTTGAAATTTTCACCTGACCCTGCCAAGATGGATGTTACCATGGAATCTAAAGCAGAGTCTGGGATGAAGAGCTGAGTGATAGCACCAAAGTGCAGTCAATGAAGTTGTATTTTACCAAGGGCTGATTTTGGCTTTCAAATGTCAGAAAGAAACTGAAAAGTCCAATAAAGGTTATTGGAGGTCATAGCACATAGCACTGAACAGCCACATCTATAATGTTGAATGACCTTTTAGAAACCGAACATACCCTTAGTATGGATTGTCATCCTGATATACCCTGAAAATATGGGATAGTTTAACAAATATTGACAAATTTTCAGTGTAGTCATACCAGACAGGGCTGGAGAGTTGACTGCATAGTTAAAATACAGATTGCTGAAGGCGCCTCAGCTATGCCTGTCCCTCTGCTGACCATTCCTCTAGTAATACAGGATATTGTGTACTCATCTGCTGAGGTACTGGGATATGTTCACAGTCCCAGTGGCAGGTTTCAGCCATCTATCACTGCAGGTCCTAATCAGAGTGTTGCTCTGTCGTGATGTGTTGGTGCAATACATCTGTCCAGAGACACGGGTGGAGATTGCAACCCCACACACCTGGAAAATGCATATGCCTGGTGTTTTTATGGATGTGTGTGGAGGGATGTATGGGCACACACACAGGGCTGTGTGCTGTTGCTCTCTTTGGTTTAGATTAAAATTATATTGATGTTTACAGCATAGCTCAGACCTCCCAGAAGGGAGATGTATCTCTTGAAGTGCCTGTGGGCCAAAGTAGTCCTGGTGTATTTGCCCTGAGGGACGACATGAACTGAGAGCAATGACTTTGGGGAGAGAATTACAGCTATTGTGTTCAGTGATATTAAATGACCATTAAACCATTTATTAATTCCCCGAGGAAATGCCATACTGAACCATCTGAGCCATACAAAAATGTCTTAAAAAGCTGACTTACCAGGAGAACTCAGTGAGTAGTTATACACAGGGTGTAGCTCAATGCAGTGCATTTATTAATGATCCAAAGGAAAGGATCAGCTCATTATTGTCAAGTTTGTGTTTTGGAGCAGAGCTGGCAGAGGTGAATCGTGGTGAGGGAAGGGCAGTTTTACACTGTTCTGTAAGGTGGAATGATTTAAATAACACATGCTTTTAATGCACCCTAATGCCAGCAGATGCCTCTGGGAAGTGGAGTTGCGTGGTGGCACTGACAGGATGTCGTGCTGCCTCCTGGAAGGCATTGGCCTGAAGAGGGAATTGAAGCTCAGGGTAAATAAGCAGCAGACAATAGTTGCCCAAACAAGTTATGTGGCTCAGAGAGCTAATGGGAGCCTTGGGTATAAAACTAGGGGAAAATGGAACTAAAGAAAGTGATATTGCTGCTGTTTGCTGTTCTAGTATGTCCCACAGTTAGAAATCATCTTGGGGTCTGAATTAAGGGGCAATGCAGTCATTACTACCAGAATAACCACTTAATTTTTTTTTGAAAATTGTCTGGGTTTAGACAAAATCTTAATTGAAAGAGGAAGGTAACTCAGAAATAAATATATGTCTTACCACAGACTTTAAGTGCCTATGTAGGAACTGAAGGCAGAGGGCTGGGGAAAAGAGCAGGCAAAGACATAGTGAAATCATATGCCAGAACTTCAAGCTGGACATATTCAAGATAACAACACAAAATAACTTTTTACAGCCCTGGTAATACTCCATGTAATGATTTTGTGGATTGTGCATTGCTGCTGGATTTCTCTTGGTAAGCTTTACTCAGTTCAAGCAGTAATTATGCAGGAATTACCAGGTGAAATGTTATGCCCTGTGTTCCGGTGCTGTCATACTCACAGATCCTCATGTTCCCTCCTGGCTTTACAAATCTATGAACCTGAGAAACACATGACTGAAGGGCAGCCGTGGTGCAGCTGCTGCATTCTTAAGTGGAAAAAGCTATCTGGGTCATATCTTGGGGAGAGAGACTGTGCTGTGCTGGGGAGACAGGCAGAGGTGAGAACTGACCTTTGGCTTGTTCACAGTGACAGGAATTGCAAATACATGTTCTTTGCAAAAATACGCCTTGCTTCTGCAAGAAACCTTGCTTCTGCGAAGACACTATAGACAGTGCCTTGACTCACTCTGCACTGGGCTTGGAGAGGGGTAACAGGAAGCAAACACATTGTTGCAGAAGAGCACACTTAGAGGTTGTCATGGGGGAAGGCTGTCTGGGTGGCCACAGAGTAAGTGTGTTTCTCCCCTATTCCAGCAACAATGTAGACTGGTATTACCCATATTTAGCATTGTGCCATTCCTGCTGTCAATGCTCCTCATAATGCAGCCCAGGATACCACTTACCTTCTTGGCTACAAGGGCACACTGCCACTGAGCTGGCTCATGTGCAGTTTGGTGCCCACCAGGACACCCACGGACTCTTCTGCCAAGCTGCTTTCCAGTCAGTCAGCCCCCAGCATATACTGGTGCATGAGAATGTTCCTCTCCAGCTTCAGGACTTCATACTTGCCTTTGTTGAGCTCATGCCGTTCCTGTTGGCCCATTTCTCCTGTCTATCGAGGTCCCTCTGGGTGACAGTACAGCCCCCTTGTACATCAGCCATTCCTCCCAGTTCAGTATTGTCTGCTAACTTGCTCTCCAGTTAGTTAGCTCCAGGAGTCAAGCTGCTGCTGGACATTCTGCCACATGGAGCTTCCATGAAGACTTTTGGCAACGCAAGGAAAGCACCGTGCCCAGGCAGCCTGACATCCCCGGGGCTGTGAGCTGAGTGCCACATTTGGGACACCTCTACAGAACAAGGGTGTATGACAGCAGCCCCCTTCATACAGTGTAAGTAGCAATCTGTGGGACACAGGTGTCTAGCAGAGGGCTGACATCTCCTGTGCTTCATTTTTTTTTGTCAAAAATGGTCCTGTCTCCTTAACCCCTTTGGCCCCCTCCCTAGGGCACAACTACATTAGGAGACCATCATTTTATCTCTCCTGCCTCTAGTCATGTCTACACCTTGCAGCAAATTTCAGTGCAATTGTCAGTGAGTTAATGTGGAGTTATCTGATGCAGACACAGATCACGTGGGCTATCGAGTCATGCAGAGATATTAGATCAGACTTCAAGAGCTATTCATCGCTCTTAGCACAGTGATAAACCACAGCTGATAATCTCTGCCTCTTAGCAAAGCTAATGCACTCAGAGGTAGGGCTGTGCTGCTCCAGAGCCTGTGTGGCCATCATTGGCTCTGGCATTTCTGCTCTGTTCATTATGGTGTGATGTGGGTGCATTCTTAGATACTTTTCAGACTCACTAAATCATGGCAGTTCCCAGGAACTGATCAGGGAATTGTGTTCTCAGCTCCCTGGAAAATTAGGGCTATTACATTGTCACATCAACAATTGGACAAGCATTTTTATGAGCAAATAATAACAGATCAGGTGGGGAGATTGAAAGGTATGAGCAGAAAAAAGAACAGAGCAACAGAGATGAAAAATTATTGCAGGGCAGATTAATTGCAAAGCAGTTACAGATGTGAAGTGCAAGTCAGGTAAGGAAAGGAGAGCTTGATAGACAAGGAATAAAATGCAAAGTGCGGGAACAAATGCAATTTCAACAGAAAGTTTTATGAGGAATTATTGCTCTGAGGTAAAGAATCTGAGGCAGGAAGAAATAGCTAATAAAGCAGAAGGAAAGTAGTTTATTATTTGAAGAGGTTAAGGTTTAGGAGCAAAATCTTTGACAGTCCTTTAATATCAGCACAGATCTAAGTGCCATTATTCCCTTGGGTAACCTTGAGACACCTCTGAGGCTTTTGCAGCCTACAGAATGAACCAGCAGTGTCCTGTCTTGTTCATTAAATGATTGTGGGTCTCTCTCCATATTTCAACAGAGGACAGCAAGAAAATCAGAGGTAGCAAATGTGAATCTGAAGGCTGACTGAATTTGATGGATACTTAACTTGTGAAATGCATTGTCCTGGACTCCCACGGAACCCACCACATTGAGACAATTCATTGAAATAATAGTCACAAGGAAAAAGGCTGCATTATGGTGACACTGACATTACAGCCGAGCCAGTCTGGACTAGTGAGCTGGTGGAGGTAGCATATGCCAGTTTTTTCAGCTGCCAGGCATGTGATGAAGCCATCATCTATTCAGTGTGGGCAGCAGCTCCTGCAGTATTCATAGGTAACACTCCTGTCACTAAAGCTGCTTGACAAATCCCACTTCAAAACTGTCATATTAAGTTGGCATAACTTCTCCCTGGACATTAACAGTTAGAGAGAAACATTCTTGGATGGGCAGTTCAGGGAGGGTGGGACTGATGATTTTTGTCTTCCTCAACTTGTCTCTGCCATGCCAGCTCAGTCAGGAGCTGTCATATTACAACTGGCTTGGTTTGGGGTCCCCTTGGGGCAGCCAAAGCCCATTGCTTTCTGCCATTGGTATATTACTGATGTGCTAATTTTCCTCATTGCTGAAATGGGCTCCAGCACAGAGTTCCAGAGGTTGTGTATACAGGATTTGTGTTTCTAGGGAAAGAGGGATTTCATGTCCTTCCCTTGCTGACAACTGTAGACGTTTGAAAACTTTCAGATATACAGATGCCTGATCCAAATCCCACCCAGCCAATGAGAGTCTTCTGATGAAAAGTATTTTATGGAACATGATTGAAAACCTGTGAAAGACTGGCAGAGTCCTACAGACTTGATGTAGCCCTATACTGGATGAAGGCCTGGAGAACTTACCCAACAACTCCATCACTTCATGTGTAAATGACTGTCTGTGTACAGAAGAGCCTCCTGAGAAAAAGAAAAAAATGTTTCATTGTTATAGTTTAAGCTGGCAAAATGCCAACTGCCTGGTACCCAGTCACAAGGTCCACTCCCAGAGAAGGAGAGTGAGGGAAAAAAAAAAGAAATGAGGCTTCGGACATGGTGAAATTCTTATATTTATAGAGAAAAGTGGAAAGCCCAGCACCAACTATGNTTAACTTGTCTGTACAATAGGAGGAAAACTGCTATCAGTCTAAATGGGGGTGAAATAGTTTCTACTATAAACTTTATTGAATGAACAGTCCATAAGAACATGAGAATGACCATACAAGGTCAGATCAAAGCTCCATCCAAGCCTGTCTTTGGCAAAGCCAGTAAGTTTGCATAGGAAAATGTGGAACAGAAAAGCAAGCAGATAATATACCCTCTATTGGCAACACTCTACGGTTTCCTTATACAAATACCTTTTTTTTTGTGTGTGTGTGTGTGTGTTTTATTCTCTTACCTTCACAAACACAGATCAAAATCCAGAAGTCAGTAGCCATACTATAGATTTGTATAAAAAAGCCTTGTGCTGTCATCAAACTGAGGTCAGCAATGCAAGTCATCCCTAGGCAGAGCTGCCACACTGATCCAAAGCCCTTTCTGCTGGAAGAGTTCAGGTCTGGGGTTCCTCAGAGTTTAGACCAAGATACAATCAAAGACCAGATAGGACTGACTGACTCTCTGGGAACTGAGATACTGATTTGACATTCTGCAAGAGTAAAGATATTCCTGGGACTGTATTTCACTCATAAATAAATCTTGGTAGTGAATTCCCTCAAATAGCTGTCAAAGATACACATTGGTGCTTCAGTAAAGATCAGAAGCCTTGATGGTACAACAAAGCTGAAGTACTGAAGCAAGTCAAGAGCATTTATTCTTTTCATTATTGACTTTAGTCATATGAAAACAGTACATACAATAAGACTTTCTATAAATTGTGCTGGTCATGTATGGTCAGATTATTTGTGGGAATAATTGCTACATGGACTAGAATTACATTACCTCAGGTTATTGGATTACATATCATGTCCTGTTGAATTTTAATATCATTTTGTTTAAATGCAAATGCTAAAATAAATGATAGCTTCTGCTTCAGGGCTGTGGATTAGTTATTCAAGATGATCTTACTATTAACTGTGCAGGGAAGATTAATTGGTTAAAGGAAAAACTTGACATCTTATCAATTTTTTCTATATAGAGGCTTTAGTGGAAAAAAATGCTTGTTGCAGCAGTTTCCTTTTAGTTCTTTAATCATGTGTTAAGTAAGTCTGTACTAGGAGTTTAATATAGAATTTTAAAGTGCTTAGACCTAATGAAGCCAGGCTGGACAGTGGCACTGCAGCAGCAGCAGGACATGGTGTCTTACAGTAGGAACAACCCAAACAATCATATTGGCGTTCCTCCTTCCCCTCAAAGAAATTACCAAAGCATTTATGGTGACTCTTTTGAATGTAGGGAGGCCCTGCAGAGAAACCTTGACAAATTAGAGGACTGGGCAATCACCAACCATATGAAGTTCAATAGGGGAAAGTGCTGGATTCTGCACCTGGGATGGGGCAACTCTGGATGTACAGACAGACTGGGGAATGAGATGCTGGAAAGTAGTGCCATGGAAAGGGCCCTGGGGGTCCTGGTTGATGGCAGGTTGAATCTGAGTCAGCAGTGCCCTGGTAGCCAGGACAGCCAACTGTGTCCTAGGGGGCATCAGGCACAGCATCGCCAGCCGGGTGAGGGAGGGGATTGTCCCGCTCTGCTCTGCACTGGGGCAGCCTCACCTGCAATATTGTGACCAGTTTGGGGCACAGCAATACAAGAAAGTTATTAAGCTATTAGAGAGTGTCCAAAGGAAGGCAATGAGGATGGTGAAGGGTCTTGTGGGAAAGCCACATGAGGAGCAGCTGAAGCCACTTGGTCTGTTCAGCCTGGAGAAAAGGAGATTGAAGGGAGATGACATTGCAGTTACAGCTTCTCTGTGAGGGGAAGAGGAGAGACAGGCACTGACCTCTTCTTTGTGGTGACCAGTGATAGAACCCGAGGGAATGGCCTGAAGTTGTGTTAGGACAGGTTTAGGTTGGATACTAGAAAAAGGCTCTTCATCCAGAGAGTGGTTGGGTGCTGGAACAGGCTCTCCAAGGAAGTGGTCACAGCACCAAGTCTGCCAGATTTCAAGAAGCATTGCGATGATACTCTCAGGGACATGAGTTGGCTCTTGGGGGTGGTCCTGTGTAGGGCTAAGAGTTGGACTTGATGATCCTTGTGGGTCCTTCCAACTCAGCACATTCTGTGACTCTGCCTGATGCACCAAATTTAGTGCCAGAGATTCGTAAGAGAAGCAAGTAAGTGCTGTGTCCTCCCAGGGAAGGAGGAGCAGACACTCATGTTCTGGGTCCCAGGGAACAGTGTCATGCATGACAGAGGAGGGCAACAACCATGAGCACCTCTCCTATGAGAGAGTTGGGGTAGTTCAGCCTGGAGATAAGAAGGCTCCAGGGAGACCTTACTGTAGTCTTTCAGTACTAAAAGGAGGACTATAAGAAAGAGGGGAGCAAAATTTTTAGGAGGGCATGTTGTGATAGGACAAGGGGTAATGGTTTGCAGTGAAGGAGAGTTGAGTTAGATTATGTATAAGAAATAAAGTTTTTACAACGAGTATGGTGAAACACTGTCACAGTTTGCCCAGGGAGGTGGTAGATCCCTGGAAACATTCAAGGTCAGGCCAGACATAGCTGTGAGGCACCTGATCTAGAGGAAAGTTTCTTTCTGTGGCAGGGGGTTGGAACTAGATATCCTTAAAGGTCCCTCCAACCCAAAATATTTGAGGATTCTGTAAGTATGTACCTAAGTTTTGAGCCAGAAAATTGGGGAGACTGGAAAACAAGACAGAGAAAAATGAAATGAGAGGCAATTTAAAGAATAAAAACCTGGGACAACCCCCAGATTCAGGAGCATGAGTGTAAGGAGTAGTAGGAAGGGCTGAGAGTGCAAGCATGAGTGTCGTGGCTGGGAGCAATGGGACAAGAAGGGATCACTTCCACTCTGTCTAAGGTGGTGTGCCTTGAATTTTTTGGTTTCCCTGGGCAGGTCATAACTGGGACACACTGATGGACTGGATAGAATTCAAGCGTAGATGATAATAAGGGCTGTAGAGCAGGATTTATGAAGAAAAGTTAAGCACCAAATGTGCACACTTTGTCTCTGTGACAGCCTGACATTAGAGCAGTGTAAATACAGATGAAAAGGAAGAGGTGTCATTTAACATAACAGAAGGATGCTTTACCCTGTCCTTACTTCAAGGGAGCTTGCACATTAATGAAGATGAAAGTCAACCCCTTCTGCATGCCTGACTGCTGCTGAGATTCCTGCCCCCTGCACCTCCTCAGCCTATGTCTTATCCCTCCTCCCTGAAGGGAAGTCAATCACCTCCAGTCACATACAGGTGGGATGAAGAGGGACTCCCTCTCCTGGAAATCAGCAAAACTCCATTCCTGTTTCTCCAGAGACTCAGTATGAATCCCCTTAGGCACAGACCCTGTCTCCTCTCACCCATAGCTCAGGTCAGGTTTGAGGTGTAGCTGCTCAGGTTACCTGAGTGCTTCAATCCAACACTGCTCAATGGGGCAATGGCCCAGTGAAATGGGTCACAAAGCCACCAAACCACAGGGAAAGCTTTGGAGGCCATCAGGTAGAAACTAAAAACTGCCCACAGGAGCTGTGCCTCCTCTCCCTGTCTGCAGCTGTTTTCCAAACCTCGCCGATTCCTCACTTGAGGGAGCAGCAGTTTGAAAGCTCCTACAGCTCAGTACAAGGCAACTGGTACTCAGCTATCAGGAAAGCATCCAGACGTAGTGATTTCCCATTATTTTTTAGATTGCATTTTAATTATTGACAGGCAGCCAGCCAGCATTGGATGGTGATGGCTGCTGAGAGCCCGAAGGCGTTCTGTAGTAGGGGGTTAAATTTTGTTAATGGTCTGAGTTTCTGCCAAACTCATTGCTACAGATCACGAGTGACACTAACTAGACTTGCAGGCTGTTTCAGTAAAATGCTTGCACTTTATTTACATGAGCCATTTCATATACTGCTTCTCAGAAAATACAGAAGAGCACAGAGAAGAAATAAGGATGGGTGAGTACCTCTGGATGGCTGACCAATTTCCTTCTCCATATCATGGAGTTATTTTTCTACAGCTGGGGAAGAAATTGGCTCTTATATTCTCATAGTTATTTAAGAAAACTCCTTCTTTCAAGTACTACCTGCCTTTCTGCCTCTCATTCCAGGAAAAAATTTACTAGGGAGTTTGGAAATCTTTATACAGAGGAATGTTGTGATTTTTGGGTCCCTTTCTTAAGTGCTAATGTGTCTGTTTTATTTTTCCTTAGTGTTCAGCTCAAGCAGTCACACAGTTTAAATTCATTACCTTTCTCAACAAAGTTTTTTGTGACCTTTAGCTTCCTTTCTTGTTACCAAATCCATCTCCACCCATCCCTTGCTCTTATTTTCCTTAGGGTTGCAGCTCCACACCCCTCTGTTTCCCTTTTGCCCTTGCCCCTGGTGCATTAAATTCAGAGATTCACATACCCATTTCAAATTAATTTTTGTCCTTCTGTTTTCAACTTCCTGAAATCTTCAGCGGTGCCCAGCAATGGGATAAGGAGCAATGGCCATAAACTAAAACCCAAGAAGTTTCACCTCAACCTGAGGAAGAACTTCTTTACACAGAGGGTGGCAGAGCGCTGGAACAGCTGCCCAGGGAGGTTGTGAATTCTCCCTCTTTGGGGACATCGCAAAGCCACCTGGATGTGTTCCTGTGTCACCTGCTCCAGGTGACTCTGCTTTGGCAGGAGGGTTGGGACTGGATGATTTCCAGAGGTCCCTTCCAACCCTAAGAATTCTGTGATTCTGTGAAAACCATCTTTCTTGCACTACCCTGCACTACCCAGGGGTTTTCCAGGAAACCTTTGTTCTACCCACTCTTCTCAGAACTCTTGGTAGACTTTTGTGGCTTTTATGCCAAAGGGGATGGTGGCGTTGCCACCAATTTCTTGGCCACGAGGATGGTTTTTACAAGACTTCATTTTTTCCTACCTCCTACATTCCACATGGTTCAAAACGAATGCATGCAGCACCAACAGTATGTTCAGCAGGTGACCAGAATACATGTGGTATTGCAACAGGAGATGATGCTGACAGGATGGCAACTTCAGCTCGTCATTCTTGTAGCAAATCCTGTAGGAACTGGCTGGCAGAGGGAATAGGCACTGAACTTTCAACCAGCCCCATACAGCGTCAGTCTTGCATTTGGAGAGCTCACCTTTGCAATACCTTCCAAGCTGATGGCTCAGATACTGCGGAACTTCTGAAATGTGTGCTTGCTGCCTGTACCCACACAGCTTCATTACACACTCAAAACTCTTAAGCAGGATTTAGGGCTGAGAAGTGCAAGAAGCTGTGTGACTCCTAACTCTAAATCAAGAAGGCAATCATCTATCAAGGCAATCTATTTTCCTTGTTTTATCTTCTGAGAAGAGATTCATGGCTGATAAAGTTATAGAAGTTATCACAACCAAGTTATTTTAAAGGAAATATTCACCACCCTCAAAAATCCTTTTGGCTCAAATTTGGCTGGCCATCAAATGTCTTCCAGAAGGGTTGATACTAACTCTCTTAATTCTCCCTCTGGTCCTCCACACCTACGTGTTCTCAATCCTCTTCAGGTTAGTTTCCACTTTATTCTTAAAGTTGCTCAGCTGGATTCCCTGCCCTGCCCTGCCCTTTCCTACTTTGCCAGACAGTCTCCTCCCCTTCTTCACTTCTTGTATAAACAGAAGTCTAAGTGCAATGTATCTCATTAGTGATCTTGTTCCATATTAGTTTGGGTAAACCAGGAGAAGACATTGTATAAAGCACTCAATTGAATAATAGGCTTAGTACACTCACATGTTGGAGAAATAGAAAAGCAAATGCCCAGAAGGCTCAGTGCTCTCTGTTTAGCTCACTACTTTACCTAGTTCCTTCTCTTGGCAGCAGACTCCAGTAACATAAAATAATGCTTAATAAAACTTACCCTTGAGAAAGTAATTTGCTTGGACTATTGATTTAATTAATTGAGTCCATTTGTTTAAGCACTGTTTGTGTTTTAAATGCACAGTGCAGAATCTACAGAAAAATGTTCCTCACTGCAGTCAGGTTCCCTATTTCTTGCTGCAGCAAGGTAAGGAATGGCAAAGAAGTTTCCCTTTGCATGTGCCCTGTTGAAAATCTAAAGATGGGGAGCTAAAATAATCTGTCAGTGACCTTTTGCTCCAGTCTTGGCTAATGTCTGTTGACTGGGAGCCTTTTGTATGCTTGATGTAAAGAACATGAGGCTCCAGTAGGGAGAGTTGGCAACTTTACATCAATGTAGATTTTGTCTGAGACTGGTTTTCCTTGTTATACAACAACAAGAACAACCACCACCACCACCACCACCCTTTAAAATGCCATAAAACCTGTCAGGCTCTGCAAAGCTGCTGCCTATTCCACCAGCTCCCTCTCTTTTTTTGTTTACATTTACTCAGCTCTATTATTTTTTAATGCCAATATCCCTTATTAGCTATAAGTCCATGCATTAGATTGGAGGGACTAAGGGTTGTGGAAAGCCTCATCTGTGAAAGATCTTGAGTGACAATTGGAAAGGTCCTCCCATTTTGCCACTTGCTTTCCTGCTTGGCTTAGTGCTGGGAGAGCCCTCAGGTGGAAGCAATAACAAGTAAACCAGAGTCATTTTAGGAAACTAAACTCTTTAGTATAAGAATATATACACGGGTTGTCTTGAATCTATAATTGCTAATAAGGGATGAGAAAATGTCAGCTATCTCATTTTTTCTGGGACTTTTTTAAAGGCTGAGATATGGAGAGTGCTACTTTCAGCAGTAACATTCTTTATTCAATCACTCACTGTGAACTGAGAGCCAGTAGTGTTCTGTAGAATTGTTTCTAAAAACCATAGAACTGATTAAAATAAGATTTCACAAGGTTTTTTTGTCTAGTACAGAATAAAATGTTGGGTGAAGGTTACAACTGCTTGTTGAATTCTATGTGTCATTCTTGTGCAAAATAAGAATAAAAAATTGCGACCAGCCTAAATAACTAAACTTTTCCTGTACAGTCAAGAATATTCTCTTTTCCAAGCACTGCAGAACAAGGCATCACAACTCTCTCATCTGGAGACCCTGACAGGGCTCCAGAGTGTGGCCACATCACTTAATTTTTACCTGGAAGTCCTTTCAGCCCTAATTTCAATTCATGAAAATTGCCAAAATATACTGAGGGTTCACACTCAGATTTTGAGGATTGTGAGTGGTACAAGAAGCTGAATGGGATGGAGTAAAACAGAATAAATCCTTTTATTCTGTTTTCTGTTTATTGCACTATATTGTTCATAAAGTTCAGAAGATGGCTTTTATTTTCTTCTTCTAGCAGATATAATTATGTATTTTGTCCTGACACTTCACTTCCCTCCTCAGCAATCGAGTTACCATTTTATACCATCAACTAATCGTACATTATTGCTGAAAAGGGGAGAGGCATTTGACACTTCAGAGAAATCCAGAAGTCACTGGGAACCTGTGGCTGGGTTCAGGTAGCAAAGTGGTTTGTGGTGCAGCTTGTTTGTGGCAGTCAAAGGAGATGTACTCCATCAAGCCAAGGAAGTGCATGTAGGCAAACACTCTCACTGGGTTTTGCAGTGAGGGCCTCATCACTTAAGTTATTGATATTTCAATTTGGAGAACTCTCAGGGATCCCCACATTGCCTGATCCTTACAAACTGCTGACCTTCATGGTCAGTGATGCTAATGCTCAGTTAACTATGAACAGGTTAATGCCCAGTTAGTTATAAGCAGGATCATGATCTTAAAAATATGCTAATGTGTTTACTCTCAGAGAAACAATTTAACAGTCAGCAAATGTTTGGACAGAAAGAGTTGTTGATATTTTTCCTTGTCTTTATCTAGTTTCTCCTGGATTTTTTTAAGTGTTTTTATTAGTTTATCTCCCATTATTAAATATCTCTGCGCCTAAAGAGAAGAAGAGAAGCAAGAAGACATTGTGATTTATTGCAACTGTTTCCTCATTAAAGATGTGTTAGGAAATTTTAAAATTGCAAATCCAGATGTAAAGAACTGAGGAAATCACAGCCCTATCTCTCTCTCTTTGTGCCTCATTTAAAGAGATATACATGGGAAAAAAAATGTATGAAGCTGTAGTTAAAGAATCACAAAATCATAGGATAGTTTATACTAGAAGAAACCTTTAAAAGTCATCTAGTCCAGCCTCCCTGCAATGAGCAGGGACATCTTCAACTACACCAGGTTGCTCAGAGCCCCATCTGACTAGTCCTTGAATGAGTCCAGGACTACCTCATGATGCATAGAAATCTGCTTGTTTTGTATGAAATTTCATGGGGCTGTCTTTTTAAAATCCTGAGAGCATAAAGCTCACTGTGTAACCACTGGCATGGCATCTGTTCTTGCTTCCTCATGAGTATCTCCCTGTCTTCCTCTTGATCTTGGAAATTCTGCCAGGTGCTGCTACTGGGTTATTGTAGCAACTTGGCAAAGATTATGTGTGAGCGGTCATGGAAGAGCTGTGCAAGATGCAGGATAACACCACAAATGCCCTCAGCCTTTCTGTGTTCTGCAATTCACTCTGCTCCTCACCAGTTCAGCTGTGAAGGCACCATTCTCAATGTTACTGATTGTTCTGGGTTGTATCTTTCTTGAAGGTTTACCAGAGGGGAAATAAGAAGGGAGCTGGGACATTGTTGGAACCACATTGCTTGTGTGATATTCCTTCTCCATGCTAATGATGATAAAGGAAAGCAACAGCTTTTCAAAAATTCATATTTATATTAATTAAATAATATTAAAACCAATACTAGCTTGTTTGTTTGTTTGTTTTCTTATTTATTAATTTTTAAGCAGACCTTATTGTCCAGCCAAGCAGGATTTTTATTACCTTAATGAAAGGAATAATAAAATCTATAATGTGTCCTCTTCCACCCCATCATCTCCTTGATGAGCTGTCTAATATATACTTGGCCAGCTGCTGGAGCACACAGAGTTTTAGATCCAGGCCATTCATCTTGTAATTGGTTGCAATCAGTGAGGTCAAGAAAGTTCTGCAGAATCAGCTTTTTAGGCTCAATACATGTAAAAAAAATTTAAAGCCCATACTTTTGAGCTGATGAAAACATTCAGCATATTCTTTCTTTAATCACAATCAAGTCAAATTTCTGTTAAAACTCACTCTTCACTTGAGTGCACGTTACAGGAACCACAGCAAACAATGAGGTATTAGTTGTCTTTTTTGCTTTCCTTTTCCCATGACCCTTAAATCTGTACAACATCCACTGAGTGCAACTGACTACTAGCTCTATATTTAATCTTAAAACATAATTAAAACAAAGAAGTGTGAAATGAAAAGCAATCAGACAGAAAATATGGACTTCAGTCAGAGCACTTCTGTCTGTTGTAGGAATATAAATGGGACTGATTGTATAACCTGGATCAGTCTAACCAAAATGGTCCTGGAAAACTAAGCCAGCTTTTGAGAAGAAAAATGCAATCCTTAAGTTTTCCGCTGTACAGTGCACAAAATGCAACCCAAATTGCAAAAGTCTTCTCCAGTGTTGGGTCAGGCTGGGACTACAGGGGATGAGCCTGTGCTGGCAGTACATGGAAAGGTTTTGGTTCTCAGTTCCCAGGGACAGAAGCAAGGGTCAGCCCTGCTAGTTTTGGTTATCACTCTGCAATTGCTAACAGTGGGCATGCACTCCCAGCCAAATGAACAGCTTTCGTTCGGCATGTTCCTCAGGTCAGTTCTTAGCCTTATCTTCCTTTGGATTTCTACCTTATCTGATCTTCACTGAGGAGGCTTTGCAGCCTTTAAACAAATATTTTAATGCTTAATCCTGCCTGTGCCAACATTCCCAGCCTGCAAAACAGAAGAACAAAGTAGGAAAAAAGAGAATTTTTTTCTTTTGAAACTCTTTGGGCAAGGTTTGCTTGCTCTATTTGTATAGAGCTCCTGGCCTGGTGGGAGCTTCATCCCTCCTGACTATTTTCATGTTGCCAGGATCCATATCATAAATTAACAGTTCATGGCCATGCTGTAGACCAGCCCATTTGACTCAAAATTTAAATATTAGCAATATGAACATCAGGTGCTGATACAGACAATGAAGTTGTCAATCAGTATAGCTAAGAGTTCTTTATGAAGGTGGTCAGGAACAGCAGGTAACTACGCTGCAGACAAGAAAATGTGTAGTACTCAATGTTCTCTTTCTCAAAATTACACCAATCGGTGTCCATTTGTTCTCATCTCTGCCATTATTGTGCACTGGCTGGGATACAACCTGTTCAAGTGGCAAATTATTTTTTTATCATCATTATCTACAGTTCCGTGGTGGGAAAGAGTCTTGAAATCTTACATAAATGGTTTTAAAATAAGGCTACTCTGTGTCCTCTCAAGAACTTATAATGAAAAGAAGCATCTCCATCAGCTTTGGCAGATTTTGTTCTGTTCACTCTTCATTTGGCCTATATCCACTAGCAGTGGGAAGAAAGGAAGACACTTCTAACAGAGCTTTAGGGATGCAGAGTCTATTTGAAAGTTGCTGGGCAAAGAACCAGTTGGGAGAAATGGATCCAACATGTGGGGACCAGCAGAGATCTGTTTGCACCACCTTATTTTTCTTGACCATCACACTCGTATGACCCAAGTTTCATCTAACTAAAAGTTACCTCCTTCTGGCATGTGCTTTGACAAAGTGCAGAGCTTGAGTTTTTGAGTGGAAAGACGGGGCAGAGTGCCCTCAAAGCCTGACACCTCACACAGCACTGATGAGCCCAGCCAGGCTTGTGCTGGGGGTCAAGCCAAATTGTCCAGCAGCAATTCCACCCTCAACCTCCTCAGCACCAACCTAAAAGCTTCCTCAGCACCAGGTGGTGAGGAGAGGAGTCCTGCATCTTGTGCCTGGGAAAGGTCAAGAAATAGCTTGGTGCAGCCAAACTCCTGACCACAAAGCCAGATTTTCTCTGTAGCATTGACAAGAGAAGGGGGAAGTCCTGAAAATTATCAGTGTTCCTTTCCAGTTATGATTTCCATGGTTTAGCATGAAGGATGATTCTGCCTTTCATCATGGATTCAGCACAAAGGGAGAAGAAAAGTAGGTGAAATACAGTGTTGAATGGAGTCCTGCTCCACTGAGTGCTCATTGGCAGGGTGCGTTGGCCCCTGACAGGAGGAAAGGTGCTGGGTTTGGTAAGATACGTGAGTATGTTGTTGCCTCTGGTCTGGCAACAGAAATGAATTTATGTTCTTCATTCTTCCCACTTCTGGTAGTGCTCCTCTCTCCCATCTGCTCTTCAGTTTTCCTGCTCTCTGATACTTTTCTCAAACTTTACTTCTCTCAGAGTTTTCCAGCTTGCACTGCCAGCACTGTCTCCTAATTTATCCTTTCATGGCAGCTCCCTCGTATCTTCTTTTAAGCCCAGATTACTTTTGTTTAGTACCACCCAGTTTTCTTTCACCAGCTCTATTCTTCCTCTTCACAACCCAAACTCTGTTTTCCCAGGAGGTTTGGCTTATCCCCGCTCTTTGAATTCAATTAATTGATCTTCATCAGCCAGATTGCCATTGGCAAAGAAACCCAGCACGCTGTCTGTCTTTGTACTTTAACTTCTGTTTTATCCTCATTTAATTTGTGCCCTTTGCAGCTTACTGAGCCCTAATTACCTCTGCTGCCACCTCACTGTATTCAATTATAGCCTTCATCTCACTGACCTGATGTCTCTGTCCTCATCAAATCTCACCTTTCTGACTTTGCCCATTATTTTTTCACAAAGTCAGTACCCTCCAAGGGGAGCTCAGTTCGTGCAATGTCACTTCATTTTTCCTGACTACTCCCAAACACTTTCCTTGCCTTTCTTTGCCTTCACCTTTCCCAGTTACTATGGGATTCACCAGGGCACGGATGGACCAGTGGCACTCAGGCTGTGGTTTCAATCAGGGCACATTGACGTGGTTTGAGGAAAAATACATCAGCCTTTCATAGTAAGGGTAAAAAAAATCTCCTGCCCCTACTGCATGGCTGTGATAAACCTTCAGATGCCCATGCAAAGGATAGTTAATAGTTTTTTCCTAAGACTTTTCTGGTGAAAGCTATCCCACTGCGGTTTGGGTGCCTCCTCTCTGCATTTCATTCCTCTTCCTATTATCTCTTCTCCCACCATCCCATCCCACAGCTGTCAGGTCATGATCTCTAGATACATCTCTTCCAAATTGCCTAAATTTCACATGTTCCTTCTTTCCTGACCTATTTTTGCTCTGCTCCTGCTCTTTTCTTTCTGAGAGAGGGCTGCACACTGACACAGCACTCACTTGTCTCACACCTTCAGCCTTCCTCCTCTCTCTCTTCATTCTGCTCTGTCTCCTTATCCCTGATTTTGTTAACTTCTCTGAAAAGGCTGGTCATTTCCTTGTAGTTAACATCCTTTCCCATTGCCCCATACCTTTCTTTTCATATTTCCAGGCTCCTATGGTGGTGACTTCTGCGTGATTTATGGGCTATTATTTGGAAGTGGGGATGGTTCACGATTTGAAAAACTGTTACAACACAGAAATGCCCCTGAAGTTTCATTTCTTGCTGAGTTGATCCTTCAAAGTGCCCGGGCTTGATAATTTTCCTCTTTTCCATCCTTTCTTCCCTCCTGCTGTCAAGCCCCTTCATGGGTTATGCCTGCAGCTCCATCGTTCTTCACCAGCAGATTTCTGGTCAGTGTTTGTATCTCTGTGGGTCACCTGAATCAAACTTTATCTACTGATGCCAATATATGTGGTCCATGATGCCTCTGTATCTGCTAATCCCATTCACCTCACTAGTGCTTCTTCTACAAAAGGAATTCTGTGACTGGCAACTGCTGCCATCGTACCACATGCCAGGGATGTTCTGAGAGATCTGGTCATGAGGACCTGCTGCAGGAGCCTGAGACTATTGAAAATGTCTGTTCACATAATTTCTTCCTGTTTTTGTGTTTCTCACATCTCAGAGGTGAGGAGGATCTGCGCGATTACTTTCTAGGCTGCACGAGTCCCACACTCATTAATCAGGTTTCTAATTCCTCACAGTGGTCTGGTTCCCCTTTCAGCTTGTTTCTTAGTTACATGTTTGATTTCATCACTGATCCCAGGAGCTCCACTCCTCTGGTTTGGCTGAAGAGCAGTGCTGGTGCTGAGCAGTGGCCTTGAGAACATCTGTATACCCCAGGTGTTGAGTTGTACACAAAATATACCTGCCTGGGTCCTTTGCTGTGCACAGGAAGGCAAGGCCTGATGTCCTGCAGCTGAGCCCCACTCGGGGAAACTCTCCAATAATGACTTTGAGCTTCTTTCTCCCACAGTGAGCTATTGCCTTGGGGAGGAGGGTGGCTCCTGAAATCACATGCAGATTTCCCAGTTGCTAGTGCAATCTCAGATGAATATTTGCCTGGGAAGGCACAGGCTCTGAGCTTTTCCCTGAGTTATTTTCTCACTTGAGACTTGCTCCAGAGGCAATCAGCAGAGTTACTGCTCGATCTCTCACTCACAAAGGAGTGAAGGATGTCATGCCAGGTTCTGCTTCTGACCTTATGTTAGAAGAGAAACTGCTTTTATCACTTTTTTCTTGTGACATGACTGTACTCCTTTATCTTCCTCCTATTCTTCCTGAGCATTATGCTCCCATCACAACCTCCTTGCTAACCACAGAATTCTTTTTTACCTCCCTTCTTCCTTTTGCTGTGCTGTGCTGTTAGAGAGATACATGAGAATAAAAAAATAAATAAAGTGTAAATTTGAAAAATACAGAGCTCTTTTGATTATGTGTTTGCTTTTGTGCCATCCTTGAAAATACTCTTTCTGTGTAAGATACTGTTCTTTTAAATCAGAGGAGAACTTGCTTTCTCTGCTCATTGAAATGTTTTGTGGTACACACAGGTACAATAATATGACAGCAGAGCTTCAGGTATGTTGAATGATTCNGATCTCTCACTCACAAAGGAGTGAAGGATGTCATGCCAGGTTCCGCTTCTGACCTTATGTTAGAAGAGAAACTGCTTTTATCACTTTTTCTTTTGACATGACTGTATTCCTTTGTCTTCCTCCTATTCCTGAGCATTATGCTCCCATCCCAACCCCCTTGCTAACCACGGAATTCTTTTTTACCTCCCTTCTTCCTTCTGCTGTGATGTGCTATTAGAGAGATACATGAGAATAAAAAAAATAAAGTGTAAATTTGAAAAATACAGAGCTCTTTTGATTATCTGGTTGTTTTTGTGCCATCCTTGAAAATACTCTTTCTGTGTAAGATACTGTTCTTTTAAATCAGAGGAGAACTTGCTTTCTCTGCTCATTGAAATGTTTTGTGGTACACACAGGTACAATAATATGACAGCAGAGCTTCAGGTATGTTGAATGATTCCCATTTATCTCAAAGCTTTGCATGAAAGCAGATTATTATGAGATCATTGAACAAGTCTCTTTCTAAGACTCCCAGAGTAGGCAGTCAGAACCCAATCCCTTCCCAGGTCACAATGAAATGAGATCTTGAGCCCTATTGCAATATTTATCCCAAGGCATCAGATGAAATGACAGAGCTTAATAATGTAAAGTATTACAGTAGCATTTTTTACCATGTCCAACTTACATCTCAGCTTTGCTTTAATTTATTTACCTTTAAATTCAGTACATTTATGCTTCAAATGTGCTCTGTGGCTATTTCTGCCTGGTAAAAAACAGATAACATGTGTGCTTACAACTAGTCATAAATGTGTATAGAAGCACATTAGGAGGGTCAGATTTTCAGCAGACACAAACCAGTGTTATTTCATTAATGTGTTTTTAATATCAGCCAACTTTCACTGCTTAGAACTATTTATAGCTATTTCCCCCTTTATACAATGAGTGGGCTTCAAGGTCACAGTTACCAATAAAACGGTGAAGAATGGGGTCAGAGAGGAGTGTCTGCACCTACTGCAAGCTGAATAAACTACATAAAATCAGTTGTGGTGTTACAGCCCCAGCTGACATAGGAATTGGTGAGTGTTCAGTATATGGGCTTGGGAACACGATATCTGGGAGGAGAGATTTGGAATTTCACTGCCGGTTTCCTTATAGGAGTGCTGCAAGTGAAGCAGAATGATGTGATGTGTGAGAGAGGTGTCTGTGGGTGTGATGACAATGGCACTGGGTGGTTTACCCAGGTTTTCGTGCAATTCAGGGCATATCATTCCTCTTGCCACACTCTCTCTGCTCACTGGGGTGAAATAAAGGTGCTGCTCCTGGACTGTGTACTGAGAACTTTAGAGAAGAGGAGCTTTTATTTTTTAACATAAAGCCCTCATTGAGAAAGGCAGGTTATGTCTGCATGGATGCATTGCCTGTAAGGGTAAGCACCAGAGCTCTTCTGTTTGGATGATGGATCATAAACACTCCCATCATTTTGGGGGTTTCAGGGGAAACAGGCAGAGGTGAATCTCTATGACTTCGATGAATACTCAGGCTTTTGTGAAACCTGCTTCTTTCCTAGCCTGGTTATTGGAGGCTCTGCCTTGCTGTCTTGAATGACAGTTTTGTGTGTAATGTGCCTTTCCCCCCACACTCCTCCTGACAGTTTTCTTCCAAAGCTATCTCAGAATGGTAATTTGGGAAATCACGCTTTAAGTTTCCAATTCCTCTGTTGACAGACCCCTTTCAGAGTCCAGGTCACTCCCTTAATGGGGATTCAACTTTTGCCACCCTGAGCAACACGTTTGCTACTTTATAAATTTAAAGTTATGTCAAAACAACACCTTCTGTTCTGACATGATGGTGGAGCTACAGCAATGAACACAACAGCGAACCCCAGCCTATCCCCTCTCATTCAGGACCTCTGTCACCCTTTGGAACAGGTGGACTTGGGGTTTCTGACTTTATTGGGCGCATCTGCATCTTAGGTATCTGTCACACTTTTGGACTGTGGCTGCATTTTCTGTCCTATTTCCTTTCAGGAGGACAGTGCAGGTGTGCTGAGCGTGGGCTTCTACTGTGGGGCTTTAGCTGGGAGCATTAGCTGCATATTGCTCTGGAGATCAGGCTGGAGTGATGAGAATATAAGGAATATTATATTATATATAATATAATTAAGAATATTATATTATATGTAATATAAGTGGATATTTGTGAATGCTAAGGATAAAACTGTAAGGAAGGGAAGTGATTATTAATCAAGAAACATGATCCACCATGCAGGGTCTCTCATGAAGAACATTGCACAGGGAAAAGGACTGCAAGCCAAGTGATCAAAATAGCTTCATTTTTGAATGGAAGACCTTAAGAAGGGTATGAAAGCCACTGATGAGTGAGAAGAAAACACTTTGTTCTATTTTTGATATTTGTATTAATTATCTGTGCCTGACTATGCGTTGGGACTAGGCAGTAATTCAGCCTTGCTTTTGTACTTGTCTCCAAGGACCTGAGAGCCAAAATCTCATTACTCAGGATTTTCTGTGACTGAAGGACAACTTCATCCAAGCAGGCAAGATCTGGGACATTTTTGAGTATCTCATTGACTTTCTACATGCTATGTCCAGCTGATAGGAGTTTACATGGCATCACCACACACCCACAGCTGAGTTCCAGGTGCTTATTCTGGTCTCCTTCCCCAGCTCCTGTTTGCAGATGACTTAATACAAAGGGTTTAGTGAGTCAATTTAGAACTTGTTTATGCTTTTTCAGTGTTGCTACCAGTAATGATTGAACAAATTTAAAGGCTAACATGCAATGGATCACAGATGAATCTTGCTATACAATTATTCACTAACTTCCCAGGATCATACCTTGCTGAGGCATTTTGTGTCCTCAGGGAAAACAAAGGCTTATGTGACTGGTGCTAGAACTGCATACAGAGCACAGTCTGTACCTCGTCATCTTCCTGGGAGCTTTGTTGCATCACCTCTGGTAATTTCTCCAAGGCTGATAATGTTTAAAATTAATAATTTCCCACTTGAATTAATTAATGTAATACAATTGTTTTAGTATTAGGAATGTAATGAAGAAAAAGTGGATGTGGGGGTAGTGAACCCAATTAAAATGAAATTGTTTCATTCAATTCACAATTAGTGAATCTGTGAAAAGAAGATTTCATAATTAAAAACAGAAGTAGGTTTGATGATGTCCATTACCATACGGGGAATCCATCTATACTACTACAATAAAAAGAAATTCAAGACATCTGTGTCAGGAAAGATCATCTGGTATGTACCACTCCTTTCTGAATTTCTAAGAGTTTGTTAATCATTTACATGAGAATAGAAAGAGACAGTCAAAGGAAAAGAATATGTAATGATCCTTTACCACTACTTCTAATACTGGAAATAAGTCATATATCACAGTAGGGACCCTCCTCCAGCATGGTAAGGTTTATAAGCTTTATGAAATGAATACCTACCTACTAAATTCCATCTGTTCAAATTTCTCCAGGAAGCATGGCATGGCACTAGATTTTGGCAAACTGTTATATGAGGTTCATCCCCATATTAGCATTTTAATTGCTGGCTGATTGCTTTTATGCTGCAAAACTCAGTTTGCAACAGTATGTAAGTTGCAATTAGTTTTTACTGTGTGATTCATTAGTTCCCATAAAGCATGTCGTGCTGCAACATTTGGAAGGTAATATGCTAGAAACAAGTACTTACACTCAAAAGCGTGGAGAGGCTTTGGAAATGTGGCAGTCCTGCCTTTCCCACACAGAGCCCACGCTTGTTGGCAGGACATCATCCCTCAAATGAGATTTAGCTGACAGCTGCAGATAAAATTGTTTCCCAGTGACAGGTTTTCCATGTAAACAGCATCTTGGTCCTGCAACCTGCTCCGTATGGGTTTGCATCTGCCTGGGATTTGACTGAAGTTGGTGGAATGGACACAGGTGTGAGAGTTTCCATTATGGGAGTTTGGCTGCTGAGCTCAGCCTGGTTTGTGATATTCCTCTGGGGAGGTTTTTGACGTCTTTTTCATGCCTCAGGAATCTCACTCTTCTTTTGGAGCTGCTGTTCATATTGCTTGTGATGGGGAGGATGTGTGTATGTTTAAATTACATTGATCGGTTCTGCCTTGAGAAAGGGGGATAAATTAAGCAGCATCTTTAAAACTCCGATAACTCTATAGTCCTATATTCCTTAGGCAAAACAGCAGGTATTTTGACTGGGTTTAAAACCAGCCAAGAATTATTGGCTCCATTCTGTTAAGAGCTGAGGGTCATTTTGCCTTCTTCCATCTCTTTTGAAAATTGTTGTCTCTGACAGAAAATTTCAACAAAAAATGCATGAGGACATGATCAGTGAGTTTTTCATTGATATGTGCATAATATGACAGATTTTTGAGTATCCATGTCTGTCATGTTATTTTATCTTCCGTGACTGGATAAAACTACCCTGGAAAGGTTATTTTGCATTTGGCTGCTGGCAAGTCCAAATTGTAAACCCAGGCTATGAATGGCCTGTCTGGACTGTGCCATACCACACATGCCACTTCAGTACTCACTGGCAGCACCTCACTGAAGGTGTAAAGCTCAAAATGTAGCCTACACTTTTGAGGGGGAATTTGAATTTTTCAAGACTGATGAATAAACAATGGATGCAAAGAACAATAGTTGAAAAAATCTCCCATGTGAGCAATTTTCTCTGGGATTTTCTCGCTTTCTTTTCTTCTGTTTTCACAAATGCCTTGAAGATTTGAAGTCCAACTTTTGTCCCTGTTGGCTATTAGAAGTTTTGCACTGGAAGTATTTGCCAGGTGAAGCAAAATGCTGCTTATTCCCAGGGAAATATACTTAAGTCAAACTAAACCGATACATTTGTAATTTTACAGCAAATGAGGTAAAATATAAACTTTCAGTACTTCAGCTCAGACTGGTCATCACTTAATTTTCTAGCATATGCTTTACACCTGTAGGAGTCAAAAGCACCTGCAGCTGTTCAGTCTTCCCTGTTGGTTTGGTATAAGAAGCAGCTGCCTCCTAGTCCTGATTTTCATCTCTCAGTTTAAGCATCTTGCTGCTTATACCAATTGTAATGCAGAGTGTGGTTGGTGTTGGGAGATTTTAGATGCACGTTCTAGTTATAAGTTGATAACTCTGATTGTGGAATAGAAATTTTATTTTGTTCCTTTAGCTTTAGCTGAACAACGTGTTCTCTGGTGTGCTGGGACAGAAGGACCACTGAGACTGCCAGTGCAGTGGTCAGCTGTGCTGACACAGCAAGCTGGAAAGTAGGTAAGTTGTCTGGTTCCAAAGGTTTTATGTTGAGTGAGAGTCAGAAACTCAAGATTTATGCCTCTTTTTGTATTTTTGCTGCCTGGAAAGTGAAAGGTGTGGGCACTGTACTGACAGCAGAAAAGGTAACACCAAGACAGAAATCTTTCCCCTTCTGCCTTTTCCTATTTTTATAGTTTATAGTGCATGGAGCAGCCAAAACCTACTCTCTGAATTCTTAGCTAGTAGTCACTCTTGGTGTGCTGTGCCAGAACTGCCTGTGAATAATTTCTGGATTTTTTTTTTTTTTTTTGAGTGAGAGCAGGTGGGATTTCCTGAAAAAGAGTTTGCCTTGCTCAGGTTAGAAGACCAAGTCTCGCTGACAGCCATAGACCAGCTGCTCTGATTACAGTGAAGTACACAGAATTACCCACAATATGCTGAGATGGAAGGGACCCACAAAGATAATCAAGTCCAACCCTTAACCCTACACAGGGCCATCCCTAAGAGTCACACCATGTGCCAGAGAGTGTTATCCAAATGCTTCTTGAACTCTATCAGGCTTGGTGCTGTGAATGAATGAGTTTCTTGTGTTCTGCGCTTGGTGTATTTAAAGTCTTGCTCCAAGTGTAAGAGCACATGAAGGAATGGCCAGAGAGATCAGGATCACCAATTGCTCTGCTAATCCACTGCTGCTCCACTTTCATGGGCAGTGCAGAGCAGGTAGTATATACATGGAAAGAGAAAGTGATGATCGGAGATCTGAATGGAGCAAACGTGAGATGGTGGAAAACGGGCATTGAGTCTACTGAACTGGGCTGAGCCTGTCCAGTTGTCCTTGATTTAATCAAGTGTTACCCAAACTCTTCTGGGATGATGGTTATTCTGTACCCAACAGATCTCCAGGAGTGTGAATAAGGGTCATGAAAAGGTAACCATGAGGACGTACCTCCCTTGTAAATCCTCCTCTGTTGTAGTGAAAACATTTGTTTTCGGCACAACTTAAACTGGTTAAAAGGATAAGCTCAGCTGGCAAAAAGGCTGTGTTGCACTAGAGTAAGACTGTCTTTGTGATGTATGCCTATAACTGTAAGTAACTGAGGATTACATGGTGTATTATAGATTAATGCAAGCCTGGGGTCACACTGGCTTGGATGTGTGTTTGGTGTCTGCTTTGCTTTACAAGACCATACCGGGGGAAAGCACTGGACATATCTTCAGTATTTTGGTGTAATGGAAGAATTCAGTGCAAGTCAGCCCAATGTTCACAGGAGCCAGCAGGAATCTCCTGGAGGAAATGGGAGCAGAGGAAATTGTACCTTTAAGGAGGGTTTTTATGTAGAAATATCAGATCAAAGACGGCACAAAGCAAATGTGTAAGAACCCACCCTGCCCACACACATATGTAGCTTTGGAGTGAGACCAATTCTATGCTCCAAGATGCCATGGGAGTGCCTAATGATGGCAAAAACTCATGGTAGGACAGAAAGAAAAATATGGCTGTCACTTTCAACCTGTCAAGCTAGCTGATATCAATGCTACATCAGATCAATTAATGGTTGATTTGTTTATCTATATATTTCTCTGGCACATTCAGCCCCTGTTTCTGGAAAAATGTATGCTTGCATCATGCAAGAGTTGATTTGTCAGTGGAGCTGCTCAGGATGTTAGTTAAGTGAAAAGTAATTTGTTTATTTTATTAAATGCAATTCATCAGAAGCTGTGCAGTTTAACTGGTTAGAGCTACACTGAACACAATGGTATCTGCAGATAAAAAAATATGACAAATTATGATATTACTCTTGCTCTATGATTCATTGGGAAGAGTTCAGGAGCCAAGCATTTTCTTCAAAGAAATTATTCAATGAAGACTGAACAGTGCCTATAAAACAACAAAAATACCTCCTTTGCAATGGTTTTAAATATTGTTGTACATAAAATCTAATTTATATGGTATTAAAGGCTTTTCTTGGGACTACAAATCATCTCTGAAAAATGCCGTCTTCTAAACGGTTCATCAGATGCATCTCAAATACTTTTATGATTATTAGCAAATGGAATTAGGGCACCTTGTAGTAGTTTTATTATGTTTTGCACAGCTGTAATGGATTACAGAGGGGCTCTCACTGCTGTAGTTCAGGCTGCATAGCAACTTCTAAGTGAATAGACATTTTTGATACGTTCTTTGCTATTTGGGAAGATGTACCAGTTTACTCTGAAATGGTCCATGCCTGATGTCAGCTGAAAGGGGGAGTAGTCAAACTTAGCTGCTTGTGTTCATCAAGAAAGCCCAAAATGGGTGTAAATGACTGGCCTTCACCACCTGTTTTTGTTTCTTGCTTTGTCTGGCAATTGGAAGCAGATCTGCTGCATCCCACTGAGCCACTAAGAAGGCTGAAATCGAGGAGGGATTCACCTTAAGTCGTGTTAGTGTTGGTTGTGTAGGGTTCATGGGAGCTCACTCCCCAGGCTCCCATGACAAGCAGTGGTGCTAAGGGAGTGACTCCAGACCTGTGCCCTGGAGTGGCATTTGGTGGCCATCCATGAGAACACACAGTGCAAGGCTCCAATGTTTATGGGGCTGGATCTAGCTCTCTCTTTGCAGCTAAGCTAGTCAGTGTTGGCCAGGCTGAAGAGAAATATGAGGGCATGATTTATCTCAGTTTAGATGTCTGCAGCAGCAATGTCTTCATTAGTACAGGGAGGGAGCTTGGATGGATACTTGCATTTGGTCTAATGAACCCCATGTGTCTAATCTCAGCTTCTTGTGTGGGCTTTTCCAACACAGAAACAGAGCATGATTCATCCTACCTTTGTCAGAAACCTTCGTATGGGATGAAGTCATAGAACCACTATGACTGGAAAAGACCACTTCTAACCCAGCACCACCATGCTCACCACTAAACCATACCCCCAAGTGCCACATTCATGTGGTTTTTGAACATTCTCAGGGATGGTACCTCCACCACTGCCCCACGCAGCCTGTTCCAATGCTTGACAACCTTTGCAGTGAAGACATTTTTCCTAATAGATGGTTTAAACCTCCCCTGGTTGGCAGCTTGAGGCCATTTCCTCTCATCCTCAGTAACTACCTGTGTTCTCCATTGACTGCAGACAAATCCTGAGTGAGTTGTTTAGACAGTATAGATTACCTGGAGCCAGCTCAGGTCAAACAGGATAAATCCTAGCTTTACAGTCTGTGAAAAGATCTCTGCTGCCTAAAGTCTGCAAGTTTTATCCAGATACACACCATGTAGTAAAAACTGCTATTTCCTTCAGAACTTGTGTATTTTTGTCCTTAACTGACCACAGTTACAGCACCATGCCTAGGTCACCATAGAAACTGGGTTTGGCTTCTGATTCACAGAGTTACTTTGAAAATATAAGCCATCACCCAAGTAGTATAGCATCTTATGCCAGTAGTGGCTGGCCCAATGACATTGGTTAAACAGTTCTTGCTGCTCCCGTGCTTTTCCCTATTCACAAAAGGACTTATGTGCTTGCTAGATGAGTGTTGAAGTACAGCACCAGCATATAAGTGCTTTGCTGAACAGGGATTGATTAAAATACATACTTTGGGGCCTTACTTAATTATGTGTTGGGGACTACATAATTGGCACTATACTGAAGACAGCTAATAGCTTTCTTCTGATAAATCTGAACATGCACAGCAGTCCTGAACTGTAATTTAGCATGATAATGCCAACTTCATCAAAGCCCATGGAAAAAAAGCAGAAAGACGTTTGGCTCTCTGAGTCCTTGTGAGCTGACTGAATTAGTGATTGCAGTCTCTGATCTGATAAAAAGCAGCTTCAGTGTGTTTTTCCACTGAAGTAGCTTCTTAGTTGAGTGGAATGGAGGAGGCCCTGCACAGCTGGCAGAGTATGAGGTTCCCAAGGTAATAAGGTAGATTTTCAGCCGCTAGTCAGGGTCAGGCTGACAAACAGTGGCACAAGATAAAATCAGTACAGATCTTGAAGAGATTATAATGCCTTAAAAGTTTTAAATAGTAGTCCAGGTCGTGATGGGTGACACTCACTGAACTTTGGGTGTAGTCAAAGGGATTAAATTATTTCTAGGCCCTCTGCTCTGTGTTTCCAGGGTCAGCTAAAAGCTACTACTCTAATAGCAGCTTCACAAAAATGTGTATTTAGTGAGAATCTTTCTTTGAGACTAATTTGTGGCTGTTTTCTTCTCTTTCTTGCAATACAGAGAGAGAAAAATGCAAACTCCTGTGCTATAGAGTGCAGGCACGTGTTGATGTCCACACCTCATACAAGCAGAAGCAGGCAGGAGAGAGGGACCCTTGAGGAAGGTGCAACCTGTGATCTAAAAGCTGCATGAGTCAGCTCCCCAAATCGAGTCCTGGCTGTAACTGCTGGTTTGTCACTCCAGGGCAGAGACAGGGCTTAGAACATTTCTTCCCTGCCGCTGTCTTTCTTCTTTGTCAGTTCTGCAGGACATCTCTCATGTCTCTGTACTGGTGTGATCACTGCTGAAAAAAGCCCAAAGGAAAACTTGTCAGATGTGTTGTGTTGGGAAGAAATGTGTTTTTCTTTGCAACTGAGAAAGCATTGAATTTTATGGTTGAGTTTTCCCCTGTGTTTCTGGACCTCAGCATGTGCTGTATTGTGTTGTGAGGAAAATAAGCCTGTGCAATATCAATAACCCTGTGTCCAGGGCATCCAAGGTGGGTGCAAGGTCCTGTCTGCAAAAAATAGACAGGTGAAGCAAAAAGTCATGAGATGTTTAAATTTGTTTCGAAAATTGGCATTTGACAAGAAAAGCTTTTGAACATCCACCACAAAAGCATGAAAGAGTTTTTCTTCTGAAGGATAACTTGTTGCCTCTACTAGCCAGTGCTTCACAGCTTATGGGAAGGAAGGGTCTGCTTGCCTTGAGGCCCATCTGTGGTTATTTATCATGGGGTCTATCCCGCCAGCCAAATATCCAGTTTTGCCACTGGGGAGAGCCAATGACTTCAGCAGATAGTTCGTCACTGCTCATTTAACAGAAATGTTAAAAAAGCCAAGTCTTGCTCCCCTAAAAGTTACAGAACTATGAAGTAGTGGAGAGTTTTACAGCTAGTAATTTATTATTCTGCAGCAGTCTGTCCACAATATGATCTCTTTCCTCATTCGAGCTTATAGGGAAAATATCTGACTTATTTTCAATAAATCTGAAGGCCATTAAGTAGCAAGGGATTAGGTTTACACTGAGATCTATGTGTTGTCACAAAGTGAGAGGAGGAGGAGAGTTTGTCTTGTGCATACCCAAGTCCTACAGTGAGAATATTTTTCTGTGGGAGCAAGAGATACAAAAACAATGCTCTGCTGTAGATGTTGCAGAACGACCAAGTCTTTCATCCAATCTTCCCCTGTGCCTGGAAGGACCCTACCTGCTGAGTTATCAGAACTCAAGGGTCACCCGGAACGCACCGAACCCACCACATCTCTCTTTTGACATGTGCAACTGGAATCCACTCAGACACTTTCTCATGGTTCTCCAATGGTCTTTTTGCTTTTACTGCTTCTTGCTCAGGCCTTCAGGAAGATCAGTGCTGTGTGTGTTGGCTCTGCAGCTTTGATCTTCAGGTCTCCTTGCATGGAAAATGTAACACCAGGGGCAGAGTCTAGATCTGTGATGGGAACTATGAATGACCTTCATATTAGAAACACATTTACTGCCAACCAAACCTTGTATATTGGTATTGATTTTTGAGAGTTTTTGGGGTTATAGAAATCATTATTTTGGGGGGGAAACCAAACACTACCACTCCTCTCCCAATCTAATATTCCCCCCAATGACATCTTCTTGAAAAGGAGTATGTCACATTGACAAGATTTACTTATTGCACCTCCAGCAAAGTCTGAGCAGGTGAGACACTGCTTCATGTGACCTTACACTGTCACAGCCTCAGGAGATCTGTCTGCAGTCCATTCACAGACAGAAACATCTTTGGATCCTCCTGCTTGCCTCTGAAGGCCTAAACTCAGCCTCAGGAGAAGCTGAGACTTTGGGTGGTCACTAAGAAGACTTGAGAAGATCTGGACATGTTCACTGCTGAGCTAATAGGACACTCCACCTCAAAGGAAGTATCTACAGCTTAAAGATTACCCTGGTCAAAAGGCACCTAGAAACTCCTGCTGGCCAAAGTCCATGTAGAAGCAAATATAGATCCCAAAGATATGGAGAATGTTGCAGAACTGTCTGGAGGGCATTTTTATATTTGGACTGGATCAGTCTGCACTCATCAAACAGGCATGAGAGAAGTGGCAAAAAGCCTGTAGAGAGGGCAGATGGCACAGTTCTGCTTATGGCTTTGCCAGCTAAAGGGAAAAGCTTATCATGGGAGACAGCATTTGCCAATTTCTTCTGTATTTATTCTAAGAGTTTAAGATACTGAGTGTATTTTTTTTCCTTTATTGTAGCTTCTGTTGTTGAGATTAAATTATTTTTCTGGTGGATTTTCTAGTGCTATTTTTGCATTGGATTTGTACATTGGTACGACCAGCTTGTATTAAAAGAGGTTAAATGGCTTTTCCTTGTTTATGAACCTACTGCTGACATAAATATTTTAATATCATTAAGTGACTGCTCCTCTTCATGAGAGTGCTAAATATGATGCAAAACTGAAATAAATGTTACATCAGGGAACTCTAGGGAGCAGTAAAAAAAGTAGTCTTTAAAGCAGAGCAGAATTGTAATTTATGTTTTTACTTAATTCTGTTTCCCAGGAAATTATCCAGTTTTATAGTCTAAAAAGACTCATCTTGTCCAAAGGGGAGATATATTTTACTGAATGTTGTCTAACCTTAAATCAGGACTTACTGTTCCTTGAACAAGGTGGAACAGATGTTAGAACAGCCTAAAAGAAAACAAAGCATCTCTGGCAGTCCCCTGAAGTTAAGCAAATGGCAAGTAATTGTTAAATGGAAGGTAGGAAATGGGGTATCATTTTCAAGTCTGGTTTCTTCAGAAAAAACCCAAACAACAAATAAGAACACCCTTCCCAAGCCTCCTGAAGGTGTTGCTGGGAGTTATCGCTATAATCCAAAGAGCTGTAGCCGTCTTGAGAGTCCTCCTGTGATCCCCTCATAGTCAAAAGAAGCTCAGTACTCACTAGTACAGACTCAAGCACCACCACAGAGCAAGTATCTACAGCAAGACAGAGAGAATGTGTTTGTAAGGTCCTTCCATGGGAAGTGAAAGGATTTTAGGTTGGTGGCTCAGCTGCAGCAAGTTCCATCTATGGCATGGATGGAAAGTTTTTTGGGCTATGCTGTGTATCTATGTGCCAACTCCCCTGCATGTATGTGCCCATACTCACATTAAACCTGTTGAGCTTTAATGTCCAAGCATGGGTGCTTCTTGAGAGAGCAGGAGCTGCATGAAGCTGTATAGGCAGGGCACAGGGATGTCTCCATGCTCTCCTCACCCCACAAAGCTGCCCAGGTCCCAATATCCCCCATTATTGCATCTCTCAGTAGGAGCACACAAGATGAATGGCAGGCATCTAAATTTGATGAAGAGTGTACTGCAAACAAAGTAGGAAGAATATTAATTTGCTGAGAGTTAAGGACCTAATAGAGAATCACAAAACTTCTGGGAACAGACAGTGATGAGGATTAAAGAGTTGTGAATTATTAACTTATTGCCATGAGATGAGAGAGGTGCAGTGCAACTGATCCTCTCCACTGCTTCTTCCCTGCTCTGCGTGACTTACGCCCACCTCAGATTACAGAATCTGCTGTAAAAATTAAATTGCACTGCCAAGAACACTCCAAGGACAAAGACAAAACACTAAAGGATGCTTCTACCCCTGCAGATGCTGGTGCTCTGCATGTTAACTCTGCAGTTCAGATTTACACCCCAGGGATTTCTGCTGCAGGTTGGTGACAGTCTCATTGTTCCTTCATGTCCCTGCATCTCCCTCACAGAGTGTCCCTTCTGGTACAATCCCTCAGAGACAAAAGTCTGTGTAAATGAGCATAGCTCCATCAGTCAGACACTCTGTTGTAGCCAGCCCATGTGAGGTATTTGTGGCTTCTTGCCAGTTCTCTGGCTGTGTATCCCCAGTAGTCTCCCACTGAAATTGTCCCTCTTCAAGTACCTGGATGATGCTTCCCTCTTGCCAGCCAGATGGGATGTTTTAGCTCATCTTTGCCATGAGAGGGGATCAAGTACTGTTGAACAGATTCTTCCCTTGTCTTAGCTCCATGCATCCAGAAGTAGAAGAGTGCAACCATGTGAATCCCTCTCTTCTCAGCATCCCAGACACCTGTTGGGATTGTCAGAAGGTGAGTTGAATCAATAACTGGCATATGACCCTTTTATTTTCAGCTGAATTTTCAGCTGTCAATACACCTTGCTGTAGCCTGAACAGAATGACTTGAACTGTTACTCCCAGCCTGGCACTGAAATGCCCAGACAGATGGTGGGACATGAGTTTGGGCTTGCATGACTTTGACTCTCCGTTGCCTCCTGTGTAATATCTTCTCCTTCAAGCTGCTGTCACCAAAAAGCAGAGTCAGGGATTGCTTTTGCAGCAGATTTCGGTCTGTAAACAGCCTGTTGAAAAATGGTGTTGGGTAGTATAGAGCTTGTTTGTGCTCTGCTTTGCTCACGTCTGCTATCAATGACCACTTGTTCCTGGTTTTACTATTACCAGGCTGCTACAGAGACCGTAGAGTGAGGAGCAATGTAAATTAAAGACAAAAAGGTGTACCCAATAATTCATTGCCTTTCTCACTTCTAATTTGGCAATGGGAGAATATCACTTCCTAATACAACATTTGGTATGTGGCCAAATAATACTAAATTTAGGTATTCACTGTTCCCTGTTTACCATTCGCATAAAGAGGTAAATATTGCTCATTGAGTCACTGTTATTACCATAGAAATAGTTCAGCTGCCCTAAAAACTTACTCCTTAATTGCAATAGGCAAAAGATGTGTTAAGTAGAGAAAGCAAAGCAGCTGGTAGAGGGGATGCCATGTACTTTCCTCATATACAACTTGATTACTTCTTATTGTTTAATGCCTGGAGGGAAATGTTGCACATCACTTCTAGGTAAATATGGTAGGGCATGACTTAATTTTTAATACTGGAGGCTATGGTGCTGCATTTATTATCACTTTCTTAGCTATTGCAATTTATTTTTCCTGACAGGCACAGATCCCAGGGTAGTTTATCTCACAAGGACATTGATAATGGGGAAATACTTTCTTCAAAATAGGAACTCTCTGTGGGGAGATGAACAAAAGAGCTGCTTCTTAGCACTGTTCTCTTCCCTCACTGACTCTAAGTGAATAGTGGGGTGGATCACAGCTTGTGCATTTGAGTGTGTCACCTGTAAATTAGCAGGGAATTGTGGGGAGAATGACAGCGTATAGCTGTGGGTATAACGTAACCATAGAATCATAGAATCTATTGGCTTGGAAAAGACCTCCGAGATCATCAAGTCCAACACTGGGTCCAACTCCAGTCCATTTACCAGATCACGGCACTCAGTGCCACGGCCAATCTGCGTTTAAAAATCTTCAGGGATGGTGAATCCACTATCTCTCTGGGCAGCCCATTCCAATGCCTGATGCCAGTGCATGGGGGTTTTATAGGAGAGACAAGAATATTCCTGTATGATGTTGCATTCTGGGTATCTCCTTTTTCCTTGTTTTTGACGTAAGGGTTTCCTTTGCCCTGTGTTTCACAGAGCCACCCACAAGGACAGTTGGTTTGACAGTGGTGCTTCTGCGCGTGGGTGAGCGACGAGTGGTCCCTCCTGGTGCCAGAGTGGGTGTAAAAGCCACAAGCTGGTGTAAAGGCACAGCTCAGGCTGGGGCTGTACCCATGAAAGTTCTTTGCTGCTAACGTGCAGAAACAGTGCAGGGAAGATGATATAGCTTTAAGGTGCAGGCTCAGTTGTGCAGTGTTTTTTACCCCTCAGAGCTGTTCAGAAGCTGGAAAGTGAATTTTGTTTGCAAATCAAGTAAGCCTCTTGCTCATTTGTTTTTCTGGCAGCTCAGGGAAGACCTGGGCCACTTGTTTTCTTCCTAGTTTCTGTGTGAGAGCATGGTGACGTCTATTCTGCTTGACATTGTGCTGTGTGCAGGAGGCTGAAACATGGATTTTACAACTGTTGCCTCTTTGGGAACTCCAAGAAAATTAGATATTTGTCTCATGAGATTCATCTTCTGGGTGGAAAAAATATTTAAATAACTTCACAGGGCTGCAGTGATGCCATTCTTATCCCTTAAAGTGAGAAAGGAGGTTGCTTTGGTTTTGGCCCATCCACCTCTGCTGTGTCTGGGTTTTGTCTCATACCCAGGCTAATGGTTAGCACTGACAAAGAGAGGACAGGCTGATTTCCACAGTGCTCTGGGCAGCGTTTATACCAGTGCATATGTACCAGTTTGAACACCAAATAAAAGCAGTAGATGCAGATACTTTAAATTTGACAGGAACTCCCTATATTTGTGTTAGGAAAGACAACTCAGAGGAGCTGATGCTGAGCACCCCCTATAGCTACATACTGTGATAGATTATATTTCAAACCAAACTTAACCTGGTGTTCTGGAGTGAGTATTTCCACCTTATATGTAGCTTGAAGCTGTCCAAAGGACTGGCCCTTGACATATATTCCTACACCCCATTTGGAAGTGGGATTTCTACTGCATTTGGTGAACACCAGGGGAAGAGCTTCTGCTGTATTTTCCTCTAGAGGAAATTAATTTCAGCCATGCCAATACTATACTCAAGTCCAAACCAATGCACTGGAAGTCAGGATCACTTCAAAACCTCCTTGCTGCTGTAAACCAAACAAAATACCCTAATGCAGACTTACATCATGAGTTAGACTTGACTGACAGTTTTTTCACATGTGTCCTGTCCACATTCACTATGACAAGTTGTTATGGGTTTAGCCAGGTAGGCCTAAATTTAGACTTTAAAACTCAGATTTGGGCCTGAAATTGTCAGCTGTCTTGAGCTGGGCTGGGCTGGCTGACAGCTGACTTCTTCTAGCCAATGATTTTGTATTCCATACCATCTTACATCATCTCAATAGGAGTAAAGTCCAGTGTGTGGGTGTGGCTTAGTTCAGTTCTACCATGGCTGAAGTGCAAGCTGAACGTGGTGCAGCTCGTGTCTTTGAGTGAGCCTTGCTTGTGCTGTTGCTGCTGCTTGCAGTTTGTTTGAGTTCAGGGAAGTAGAAACATTTTGTTGTTACTCTTTCAGTTTCTTGCTAAGTGTCTTTTTAGAGTGCTTATGAATCTAGAGTAATACACTTTGTATTAACTGGGGAGTGGGAGGTTATTTCTTGTTGTATATAACTTGTGTAAGTGTGTGTTATATTGTAGTTTTCTCTTAATTTTCTCTTTTCTGTATAAATACTTGTAGTTAGTTTCAGAAGAAACCTGGTTTGGAAGGTTTTTTTCCTCTCCCTCTTCTTTTTCTCCTGGCGGGGTGGGGGTGGGGGGGGTGAGGAGAGAACCATTTTTCTCTGTTCTTGGGCAGTTGGCGTTTTGCCAGCTCAACCCAAGACACAAGTCCATCTGTTCCCACCTTCTTTTTGCTTTGGCTGCAAATGGGAAAAAGTAAACTAAAAATACTATGGCACGTAGAAAAATTGTGCTGGAGATGAGTTGTAAACACTTTCCTTATGAACGGGCTGGGTGAGCCCTGGCCTTGAAGCTGTAAGGGATTCATTAGCTGCAGCCTATGATGGGATGAGCAGCTCACCCAGGGATCTGGCCCAAGCACTAGTACAGAAAGAATAGCACCAAAATCTGCACTAGAAACTGCTGAGCCACATTAGATCCTGTATTTCTGGTCAGATTTTTTGATATTTCTGTCTTCTTCTTTCTCCTCCCCCCCCCC
>VWZD01005385.1:772929-933800 GCA_013396695.1 Sakesphorus luctuosus
CCCCCCCCATTTTCATTCACATTGGTTTACACATTTCATTTAAAATTATCCCAAGAGAATGATTTGAATGAATCGTGTTTTCCAGTGTAAGGCCTTTATTAAATGTTTTTGATTAGCCATGTTGATTGTTGAGTTCTTAAAGCTTTCCTCTTTGTATGGTAATTCAGACTTGAAGAAGGAAATTTCTTCTGAACGGACTCAGTGGTTGGTTATAAAAAAATGCAAACAGATGTGGTTAGCAATAAAATTGCACCATGATGTCTTTTAATTCTGTATTAATATGTAATTGAGTAATAAAATAGTAGCCTAATGTTTTTTGCATGCTGCAGTTTTACATACCCATAATTCAGCCAGTAACGTTACCTGTCTTTCTTAATCTCATCACAGTATAAAATTGGAATTAAATTCTATTTCTGCTACACTTTATGTCTGAGTCTGCCAGGCAGCACTGAAAACATTCAGGACAATTTACTAGAAACTATAAGTGTTGTTTTTCTTTCAGCATAAGACACAAATTAGACAAAACTGCATCTTCTAGTAATGTGGATAATATGAAAAAAGATGAGCTCTATTTAAAAAAAAAAAAAAAGAAGGGGGTTATTTATAATTAAGAGTAGGATAACCAGTAAGCCTATAAAGCTGTCATCTAGAGTTGCTAGTGGGATTTTTATGCCATGGATATTTGGGGCTTTTTAGGACTTTATAATCTTTCCAAAGCCATACAAAGCCCTGGAAGATCCTTATCAGAATTGCTTACCAACCTATTTTGAATACATCTGAATCAGGTTTCATTTACAGTGATCTTTTAGCAAAGCTTGTCTATAAATTCACTTCCCTCTGCCTTACTCTCAAACAAGACTTATAGAACAATCTTCCTGGCTTTAATGATACACAAAATAAATATATAATTGTGCTTATTCCTGTAAGTCACAACCATTTCCATAGGGTGAAACTACATGTGTGATTTGTTTGAATTTGGTGTTAACACAGTGACTGTTGCTGCTCCGAGTGCTCTGCAGACAGAGTGCTTTTGGCTTCAGCAAGAAAATTGAATTAAACCCACAAAAGAGAGACCATCAGATAATTTCAGGGTTCTTTTGTTATCTCTAAGCTGGGCTCTTTAGAGATGACTTACTGAAGTGCAATGTTTCTAAACTGTGCAAGATTTTACTCATTTTTCAACAGTACATTAAGAAAAAAATATAGAGCCGGTGTTATACGAATAGGTAATTTGTGGATGTAGCAAACCATATATTTTGTGTTTAAAAGCAGAGGTAGATTAGATTTTTAACAGGAGCTCGTGTTATCTGAGACGCTTTACTGGAAAATGAGGTTTCCTTTTGAAAATGCTCATTCAGCAAAGCTGTGTTACCAGTGGCAAAGGATTTGGGAATCACCGTGGGCTCTGTGCAGCACCGGGGATGGAGCCTGGTCTGATGTGTCCTCCAAAATGGGGCCTCTGACTTTGGGGCCTCACTGGCTTTTTGCCACCAGAACAGAGCCATGGAGAATAGGTCCAAGCTAGGGGAGAGAGGTTGCACAGAAAAGTGCAGAGAAAAGGCCTTATTTTAATCATTTTCCCAGGAAAACAGCATTTCCCTTGGTAAATCATATGGGTTTTTTATCTCAAATGTGTATTTGTGCTGCTTTGAAATGTACTGTCAGTCATCCCAAACCTCAATTTATTGGTGAAAATGCTGCATGTTATCACTTCTAATATATTTCAGTACATTTTGTTTTCGTAAACCTAGTCATAAAAATCCATACCTGTTCCACTGACAATTTTAATAGAAGTTCAGCCTTAGCAGAATCCATATTCAGCAAGCTGCTGTACCTACCCAAATCCTTTCAGAGAGAAAAATATTCTTTCTGGGGCTGCATTAGAGATAGGAAAGAATGCAATAAATCCCACATTTTAAAAAGGTTGAGAAAACCGATGTTGAAGGTTCTGGAAGTTTGTGTGTACTCATTGTACTGAGTCACTATGTACAAGATATTTCTAACAAAAATTGTTCAGATCCAGCCTTTTATTAAGATTTGGCCTGTCAGCATTTGGGACTTTAAAATTCAGTGGGGTTTGGTTTTTTTTTCTCCCTACAGAAAAAGACTGATTCAGGGTAAGTTTATCTTATTTACTATGAAATTGGGTGTCCAAGAGCCAACCTATATCAGAGAGTAAAATTATTTTTGATGTTTATTTGCTCTGAGATATTTTTAGATAAGTTACACATCTGACTAAAGACTTTGTTCTGTGGTATGGGGGGTTTTTTGTCATAACTTGCTCTTCACTGAATCCTTTATGTCACAGATTTGAGCACACCCAAGATAAGACTATTCAACTTCTAAGACAGCACCTTGAAGGTTTTAGCATCCAGTATTAGCACAAAATCACTATTCAGTCAGAAGTGTCTTTTTGCTATCTTCATCTTCGCCACCATGAAGAAAAGGTAACCCTCACCTTGTCTGTGAGAAAGTGGTAATTTTTGGAAAATATTTGAGATCCTTTCAATATACATGCAATTACCTGTGTGAATGTGCCTAAATGTTTTGCTGTGCTGAAGGCTGACAAATGGATTTTCTGTAAGTTTCAAATTCCCTTGACACATGACAAATGACTGAAAACTTGTTACATAAACTTCCAGATCAAAGGATGACTTTCCAATGGTGCTTTGCTGCATGGCACTGTATGGGAATGAAGCATCTGACTGGATAAGAATATTTATTCTTTTTTTCTTTTGAACATCAGACATAATAAAAACAGCTGCTCAAAATGAGGTTGCATTTTTGAAGGCTCAGCCATTTATTTGACTGCAGTAACCTTTTTTACACCTGCAACTATTCTAAATGAAGTTTCACTGCTGCCTGGCAGATCAAGATACAGTGTAATATTTGCCTTTGAAGCATAGAGAAACAAACAGTTTGGGGGGACATTCTGTATATTCATGATTTCAAGGATTATTGACAACAGATAAAGAGCAAGCTGTTCTCAGCCTTTTAATATATTGGGGTTTTTTTCAGTTGGATATGGTCTATACATGTGTGTAAGATACCTGGAGGGAAAGGATCATGACTATCCACAAGGCTGTGGAGATGCATCCTGTTTTCTCTGAGTTGTGTCCTCCAAAGTTTGTACTTAACCTTTGCAGTAGCTCTTGGGGTACCATATGAGCAACTGTGGATAATGCTTCAGGACACTCCTATCCCTTCGGTAACCTTGTTATTTTCCACCTCCTCCAAGGACCTTGGTAACAAAGTATTTCAACAGCTTTGCTGTCAAAAATACATCTACCATTTGCGTGCTGCCTTCTGATGATCCACCATGAACAACTGAGAAACTCTGCCTGCCTAAACTGCAATAAGCCTTGAGGCAATTACTGCTTTCCTCTGTGATCCATGGAAAATCAGATCTCCACTCATTTAAGAAAATGCAAAGCTTCTGCTTCTTTCTGGGCTTATGTCCAGCCTTGCTGATGGGGTGGTAACATCTCTGGTATTGGTCATAAGCCCTTTAAGGCTCTAATGCAACCAAGTGTAAATACATGAATAATTCACTGATTTGGGTTTAGCTCAAGTTCATTTCCTCTGCTTGTGCTCCCTCTGTGCCAGCTTGGAGCTTCCCAGACACTGGGACTGATCCTCACCAGGGCCAGTCAGTCCAACAGTTAAAATAATTTTTGGAAATTAAAGGAACTTATGCATACAGTAATATTTATGCACTGATCTTTTTTTTTCCTGGCCAGGCTGAGGCTTTCTAAGAAATTGTTTCACAGTTGATTTTTGACTTTTTTTTTTTACATGTCAGTAGTGGTTGAAATTTCATCAGTTTGAGGTTTCTAGTGAAGTTTGATTCCCTGTTCTTAAAAGTGTTCCATGAATGTAAGATTTTGTCTAGAATCAAAAGTAGCAAACGTGATATTGAGCAATAAAGTGTCTCTGAATATCCTTCAGTTGCTCCTGAAGTTCTACTTTTTAAATATTATAAAATTACCAGCTGAATAGCTTTGTCAGGATAGTCATCTAGGCTGTCTCCTTTGTTGTTTACATATCTGATATTTTTAGTTTTCTTTAAAAGGTATCAGTAAACTTGTTTTGCTGCCAACAACATATTTGATGGTAGTAGACTACATCCATATGCCATCTGAGGTAGACACTGAAGAAGGAGTCAGTAGTGTTCCCTTCCTAGCAGGGCACAATTGCTACTTCAAGAATGTTTAGTGCCAGTTTCATGTCAGCAGTGGATGCAATCTAGTGACGTATTCTCTGAGCTTCCTGGATCCACAGCCTTTTCTGTCTCCAAATGCTACCAAAGTTTGTTAAGAAGGAAATGCCACAGATTCAAAATTCTCAGCACTACTGAAGTGGTTTTCTGATAAAAACACTCCTTAAATGTAATTAAAAAACCCATGGGCATTAGGATCGTAATGAGGGCAACTCCTTGGAAACTGAGGGGGCTGAAGGTTGATCAATGACAGGTCAGCTGCAGTGCTTCTCTCAGAAATAAAATGTGTGCTTGAAAAGACAAGTACTAATGAAGTGTTGGGTAAATATATTAGATGGAGATGGACAGGTAGAATATAACTTGGTGAAGATGAGTGGAAGGATAACTACCATTGCCCGTGTAAATGTTGCAGAAGTTCTCTGTCCCAGCAGTTATTATGTACACAGAATCAAGAAATATAAAACCAGAAGTGTAGAATTCTGATAACACAAGCAAATATACACTGCAGTAGAAAACATTGCCTTCATCAGAAATTAACCTTTTGCAAACATCTTCCTAACTCCAGATTTCCCCAAAGGACAAGTTGAATCTTCACAGGTAAAAAGGTGACATTGAAGTACAAGAGATTTGAAACACATCACAATCACATCTTTTCCAGCAAAATTATCAGCAGAGACAAACAAAAGTAGTTCATCAGCCATACCAGAGACATTAATAAATTATTTCATTGATGCCCTACTTAAGTGCACATGGGAAAAAAAATCTACTGAAAGAATGTTCTGTTTTTGTTTGCTCTGATCACTAGAACAGATTTTCTAGAAACAGTGGTGTACCATCATTCTCTTAGCAAATGAATGAATTAGCTGTACTGTTCCATAGGATTTAGCCTTTGGAAATTAGGACTTGTTTCATAACAAGATGATGTGTTTACAAGAAACATAAATTTTGTATGTTTCCTACTTAAGTTGACTGGAGAGGTGGGTGAATGTGGGTGTTTATTTTACCCTGGGCTGGATAAGTCTGTTGATTGACATGTTTACCTGGCTGTTAATACTGGAAAGAGTAAACAGAGAAAATCAACATGACAACACTGTATCTGCAGAGCAATATTGGAGAAAGGTTTTTGAGTTTCTGCTTTACAGATACCAAATTGCAAAAGCTGAGAGGGAACAAAGAAGAATCTGCATGCTCACATGTATTGTCCTATTTGCTGGTTATGGGTCTGTACTACCAATAAATAGTGACTGGTGTTAAGACATTAGCAGAATGGGATGTTTCTGATCTTTATTGCTCCATGAAGACTCAGAAAGTTGTAGAGTTAATGTAGTGTTTAGCATTTACAAGGAGATACCAGTTCAAGATGCTGAGAAATGAATGAGGACATTCAACACAAACATTTATTTCAAGAACACATGTGCAGGTTACAAATCTATAGTCTCATCAGCAAGCCAAGTCCTTCCATGTTTTAGCTTGAAAAATAGGGGGGAAAGTAGTTAGAAAGGTGTGGTGTGCAAATTGTCTGATTCCAGTTCCCTGGACCCCTGAAAGGAAGAACTTTTGCCTCTTTGCCTGAGGACTTATGCTCCAGTGGTTTCCTCTATGTTCTGTTCACATCTGGTAATGGATACAGGTCAATCAATGCTGAAGAAACAGGCAGTCTCAGGCTCTCTGCCTTGTGTTCAGCCATGGAAATCACGGCCTGGTGTAGGAAAAGTAGGAAGAGACTTGGACTTAGTGTTTATTGACACTAATGAATTCACATTCTTTTTTGAAACTCCTCCATGGAAAGCAATGCTTTTCCTGCTTGGCTTTTCAGGGAACTTTGATAGGTGGGACCTTAAAGGTTTTGCTGGTAAGAGGGGGCTGGTAAACTGAAAACTTTTGCAAAGTCAGTGTTAGTGGCTTTACCAGCCTTTACCTGTCAGCCCTTCCCAGCCCTGCTCTGACAAAGGGAATGAACGTGACATTAATCATCCAGTTCGTGCATGTGGGAAGTGCAGGCCCAGTGAGGCAGTCGGGACAGGCTCTGGAGTGTGGGACCATGACAGCTGTGCTGGGCATGCCAATGGAATTTTTTGAGGGATGTCGTGGGAGCAGGATGCAAAGCTGCCTTGGACACTATGAGATGCAGCTGTGTCCATCCATTTCAGATCAGTGGATGCAGGTGTGTTGGTGATGTACCTGAGCACGCAGTGATGCACAGGCATTACTAATCAAAAGGCTGATGCTGAAGAGGTACAGAGAGTATTACACCATTTCAATGAATAAGGCAAGATAAGGAGAAGGAAGATATTTACCATAGTGTTTGAAGTACATATCAAGCATCTTACAAGTGCCTTACCAAATATCTGATGTTCTTTTATCAGAAGGAAATACTGGGTTATGTAATTTTTAAAAAGGAGCATATTATATATTTTTAGCTCTTTGAATGTATTAAAAACCACTTTTTTGAGTAATAAGCAGTATGTTTTAAGTGCAAAATTAAATTTATTGCAAAAGTAAAGATTATCACAATTCAGATTACCATACTGCTTCTGAGCTGTCCTTCAGGGAAAGATATCCTACCTAAACCATGTTTGTGGCCTTAGAAAACTTCAAAGAGCATTCTCAGAGTTTTCCTTAACAAGTAAAGTTGTAGCAACACCTAAGTTTTCTGCAGTGGGTTCTCTGCCAGAGCTTGCTTTCTATTACGTGGCATTTTTTTACTGAATGCAGGAATATTTACTGGGAGTTAATCACATTTTCAGAAGTCTTTAAGTGGGAAGCTAAACCCTTGCTTTTTAGTTTATGCTGTTAACTCAATGAGAAATTATCCTGTTCTACAGAATTGGACAATTTTGTAGAAAAGGAGCTTTCTCCTTTTTTCTTCCCATCACCTTCTGTTGGCACATGGACTACGTATTCCCCTGTTCTACTTCCCAGCCAGCCTCTGACCTGCTTTACTCGTTGCTGGCTTGGACAGCAAGCACTGGGCTCTTCCTCTGCACATGTGGTACATGGACTGTTCTCTCTTGGGAGCTGACCAGAAACTACATTGATAAAAGTGATTTATGTCTTAACATGTTTATTGGGCATATGTCAATTGTTTGGTGCCCTCAGGTCTAACCTGACTTCTGTTTTCAAAGGACTGCTGGGATCATTTACACAAGACAGATTGTGAATCTGTTGGAAATACCATGAAGCAATTTATCTGCTTTTATTTGTGTGTGTGTGTGTTGTAAACGTTGCTGCACTTCGGAGCAAAGCCCCAGATTTTGAAGGTCTGTTCCTGTCTCACTGAAGTTAGAGGGTGTTTTGCAACTGATTCCCATGGAGGGAAGGCTGAATCGTCCAGCATGCAACTGATTCTGTTCCTTCCTTTTCGCAGTACTGGCAGAGGGAGGATGTGGATGGGAGCAGAGTAGGTGGTTTGAAAGCACCAACTGAGACATTGATTTTAGTCTTAGGTCAAAAACGACTGTGCTCCAAGTGCCTAATGAGAAATCCTTATATGAGGCCAAGCACTTAAGCAAGAGTTTAGCAGACCATCCTCACTGAGGAAAAATACACTGCACTTCATGAAGTATATTCCCTGGGTAACTCCTGGTGAGTTAAATTGGACCAAAAAAAGTAATTTGAGTTTCTGCAGAGTCAGAACCACTTTGTAGCAGTTTTTCACCCCTACCAGCATCTTGGGTGACTATTAAAAATAATTTTTGTAGCATGTGGTGCTAGCAGGTACAACAAGCTTTCATCCCCTCACACGTATTCTGATAGCAGCTTTTCCCTGGGGTACTTCAGCTATGTGTGAGGAAACCCTCACTAATTTGGCAAGAGTAAATAGCTGCAGAGGTATTTTAATTATTTTAAGATTAGTTGTTGTTAAGCCTTTCCTCTAGCCTCCTTGGGATTTCTGTTTAGGTCTCTTAACACTGAGAGAGCACTGTTCTTTTGCCTTTAGATAAAGAATAGAAAGTTTAGGACAGAAATAATTAACTATTTATTTATAGTTTATTTTTTAACCTTAATGTTGTTGTAGTGGATACTTTCCATGGCACTGATAACAATGAAAGATCAGCCATAGATCATAGAATATTATGATGTAATAGATAATGTATTAAATGTAACTGCATTTTCTTTTATTCTAAGTCAAGTTCAAATGACATGTGACATTCAGATCACAGACTGGATTTTGATATAAAGTGTCCCATTATCCTCTAACAGAACAGTAAATACTGAGTAGGTGTTCCTAGATAATAACTCTTCAGAATATGGTCTCTCTGACTGCAGAATGCTTTAGCTTTTGCTCTTAATAATATTTAATATGTTTCTGCGTTAACAACACCAACAAAAACAAAGTTTGGGCAGTCCAAGACTGATCTTTAGGTCTATGTTTAGCTCACTGTTAATCCAATCCCCATTTGCTGCATGAGATGGGGGAATTGTGCTCTTGTCAATCCTGTTAAACCCCTTAGGTATAAAAGATTTTGTCTGTGATGTTGTATCAAGACAACTTGTTTAGTCAACTAAAAAGAACTTCTGCCCAAATTTTGCTCTGTTCGTACACCCAGACCTTTGCTTTAATGCCTTGTGCATTAAATGTAGCCTCTTCTTAAACTCTTGTCACGGTTTGATTAATGAGTGTATATAACTCTCATCTTGTGATGCAACAAGAAGGAGCAACAGTATGAATGAGTTTCTGTCAAAATATGTAAAGCATAGCTTAAGAAGACTTGTAGCTGACTCTGAAGCCTTAAAATTTTAAAGAAACACATGCACATCTTCTGTTAATAATCAGTGGGCAAAGTCTTAATTCCAGTTACATGCATGAGAAATAACATGAAATTATTCCTCTTAGTAAATTCTCACAATAAATTAAGGCCTTGGCTTTGTTGAAGTGATTCCACTTCTCCCAGGGTGAAGAACAGGATCTTGCCTGATGAAGGTGAGAAATGAGGGGCTAAAGTAAAGAGCTGAAAACCTCACCGAGAGTTTATTTGAAGAAGTGGAAGAAGGGTTTGACTGAAAAGATAAGTACATACCAAACATGTATTTAGAAGAAGATGAGACAACGTTATTTATCCTTCCTTACTTTATTTTGGATTACTTATAGCTGGGGAAGGAATGGAAATTCTGTGTTTTTTTTAAGAAAACTGAAATGTGCCTACTGGAGCTTTTGATTTTACAGAAAGAATTATTTTTCATTGGAACTTACATTTTGACTGTCTGGTCGCTCCTCTGGCTGTCAGTTTACGCTGCAGCTCTGTGTGTTTGCCCTCAGTGCAAGCCTGGTGTGCCATGTTGTGGTCCCGTCTCCTCACTGAGTGGCTGTGAGTGTGTCAACACTGACTTCAACCCACTGTGCCAAATCGATGGCCATCTTAATCCTCTTTGTGCTCAAATTGAGGCCAATGTGTTCTGAAATGAAGAAATCAATAGACAATTGATGTCTTGCAGGAGATGAAAAATGAAACTGGACTTGCGAAACAGCACTGCAAGACATATGATGGTGAAAATGGCCTTAGGCAAAACAGCTTCACCCAGTTTGCTACACCTTTACTAGAGAACTGCCTGCATGCCTGCTACATCGAGAATTTTCTGAGAGTTGTGCACCATTTCTTAGACAGGTCACAGTCTTTGCCAGTCTGTTTTGTGTTCTTTTCTCAACTGGATGTTTTTCAGGAGATTTTCATAATTTGCCTGTTATTCTGAGACTGCTCATTGTTTTTTGAGCGTGCTAACATGTCCTCCAACCTCACAACTTTCTCTTTTTATCTTTCTCTTGCTTCTGGCGACCTTCTACCTTTCATGCAGTACTCCACACTTTTTGAGTCATTATCCTGTGTGCTAGTTGCAATCCTTATCCTTCTTCAAATCTCATATATTTTCTAAAGCTCTAATAAAAACCCCCTAGGCTCTAACCAAACCTTTTAAAACTGGTTGATGCCTCCTGCATTGACAAGAGCAGCCTCTGGATGAGTCTAAGCTGCTTTTCCTGAATATTATAATTCATTAAACTGGAAGGTCTTGCTGCTTAATGCACTTCATGTGTTCTAGCCTGAAAGCTCTAAACATTAGTAAAATTGGCTTATGAGTGACTGTGAGTCAATTTGCACTGAGAGGATCTGCAAAAGTGAGACCCAACCAGGTTTAAAAATACAACAATTTGCTCTGTGACTGAGGGAACTGAAATCTTAGTTTTCTGTGGCTTCATATTATGTGGTTGGATTATCATCCATCAAATTAAATACAGGCTCTGAGTGAAACTTTTCCTGAATTTCTAACAGCATTTGTAACATTTTGCACTTGGGGATTCTCTGATGTCTAATTCCATAATTAAAGTAATGTTGAACTAATTTAAGTTTCTCTCCTCTGATTGGAACCTCTTTTCACAAAACTTTTAGACACTAAATGCATTTAAGACTTCTGTTTCTCTCTTCAAATTGTCACTGAATCTGGCTCTGATGTTCAGAGGATGCACAAAGACAACAGTGGGATTGCCCAACCCCCTTTTGTCTCAAATCAACCTTAGAAAAATGGCTTGAGCAGGACTCACGATCCAAATCTTTAGAAAACTGATGGCAGTTTCCTAGTTATGGGAATAGATGGAAGATTGTCTACAAAAATCTCTGCTTGGCTTTTAGTGTAAAGTGTCAGTAACTCTGAACAGACACTTCCTGCATTACAAATATCCTGTCAGTATCTGTCATCCATGGGCACGCATTGGAAACCCTCTTGGCATGTCAGTAGATGCAGAGGACAGGGCTTATTCTTGTTTTGCATACAACATGTTCAGACAGCTTCGTTCTAAGCAAACAATGGCAAATACAGCTTTGTACCAAATTAAAGAACATCTGTACTTTTCACAGAGGCTTATTTTGTAATTCCTATAGAATTAGTCCTTGTAGAATAATAAAACATGTAAAATTTATTTATTTATAAATGATGTAAAAAGAATGTAATTTTCATTTTGAAAGTGATTGGAGAGAGATCCAAATTTTTAAGCAGTCAGAGGACACTTGTAGGCAGGCTTGTGTTTTGAAAGAGATTCTGCTTATGTGGGTAGTGTTATATTTGTCCCCTTCACTGTGTTTGTCTCACTGTGTGTTGGTCTTGAGTGGGCTTTGGAGCAGGCAATACCTTCCTGTGTTGAAATCGCAGCTGAGGGCTCATGCCTGTCTACCCTGTAGAAATGCCAAGATAAAAAACCAGACATGGTTCCTGCTGTGAGGAACCACTAAATTTCTTTAGTGCTTTCTAAACACAACATTGTTTTCCTCTGCAGAAACCAGGAGAAAGGCAGTGCTTGTAAATATATATCGGGATTTAGGCAGTCCCATGTTGAATTAAGTCTCCATGAATAAATGTTATTTTTTCCCATAAATGTGTTTTAGAAAAAAGTTTTAACTCGAAGGGATGGCTGGTGTCTTTTAGTAATTTTTAATTCATCCTATAGTGATGAATTATTCTCTCCTATTTTATTTCTTGCTGGAAGCTGTTTCACTTTGACATTGGACTGTGTTATGACTTTGTCTGATAACCTAAAGATCCTGTTAAGTCCAAAAAATCTCTTTCTTTGAGTAAGTATTTATAGACTAATTCATCACTTAAGCCAAACTGAGCATTTTTAAATCTCTTGCTGAAAGGTTGATTTTACAGACCTTGAATTATTTTTCCTTGATCCTTTGTGAACCCTTTCCTGACCTCTGCACTGTGAGAATGATGGCAGAAATGTAATGGACTGATCTCCAGTCACAGTGTCTCCATGGTCTCATGAACAGGCAGTCCTATATTCCCATGGGATATCTGTGTTTTTAGATTTCACAGCTATACAACCACCCCAGACAGAGTGTTGTTAACCTGAGTTATAGAGAGGAGGTGTATATTTATTCTTTGGGGCTTGAGAATTTACTGCTTTGCCTCTTAAGTTTCACTGGCACTTTAAGGTAAATTATAACAGTTTTCTTTCCACCCTCTCCTCTTGCCTGTTTATCTGAAAATATAACAGAAATTAACTTTTTGAAGTGAGCAGTGCATATGTAGAAATAGAAAAGTCTCCCACTTTTCATTGTACCCCAGCCAAGCCCTAAAAGATGATGAAGTAGCAGTCTCCGATTCAGAGGAAGCCAATAGGTAACTAGTCCATATTCCTCACTATTTCATTGTATGTTCCTTATTCTGGTATTATCAGGCAGCAGTTACAATGTTTCTTTACACCCACCAAGTGTATGGTTAAGCCATGGAACTTGTTACAACAGAAAAATGTGAAAATCAAGTGGGATGGGACAATTTCACACAGAATTGCTCCACTTTTGGCTATGGAACAGTGATCCAGCTGCAGCCTTCAGCTCCTGTGAAGGAGACTTCTGCAGAGTTGGGAAAGGCAGCTCAGTGGGCAGTGATACCCTGAGGACAAGCTCGTGCAGTACGAGATTCCTCTGCCACTGCCAGCTGGGATCATCACTGCTGTGACAGAGGGAGGCACCTGACAAAAGGCATGGTGGGCTTCAGGGCTGCAGGAATGAAAGGACTTAAAACAAAATCAAATGAGAAAAGTGGGCTTCTAATGAGTGCAAGACACTGATTTCTCAGTGTTGCTCGAGTATCAACAAGTCTCTGTGACCTCTGCGCTGTAGCAAGCGATGCTCTGTTGCTTCCACCGATGCTGGGGATACTCTGCCTGTGGTCAAACAATCCTCTCCAGGGAAAAGTAACTTGGAGTTTACTTCTGAGTTCAGTTCTATCAGTCTTGCCAGTTTTTGGAAGCACTCTCAGCACAACACACTCCAAGAAAAGGATCTCAATAATAGAGTTCAGGAAGCTATCAAGTGTCTTCCTCTCTGGGCCTTAGGTAAATGTATTTTCTCATTACTTCTCTTTGTTGTTAGCACATTAATCTGAAACCAGAAAGAGAAGTCCAACAAGTACTAAAGTTGATAAGGGATTTGCTGATGCTTCATGAAGGTAGCTAGATTGCTGCAATACAGCTGGGAAATAGGAATATTAAAGTCTACTCTAAACTCTATTTTACTATAATGATTCATAATACATCAGATCTTTGCTTTAAGAGATTGTGGCTGTATAGTGACTATGTATTTCTGGAGAAGGTATCTCTAAGCTGGGTAGTGAGACTAACTTATCAAATTGAAAGGAAATGAGTGAAAGAACTTAATTTTTTTTAAGCTCAAATATTTTTCTGACCCCAGATTTTTGAGTGAAAATTGAAGATAAATCTTAAGGAAAGAAACAAAGTGGACTAGGAATGTAATAACTTGCTAGAGCACTTTATGAACCCTCAGTATAAACAGTATTTCCTGTGATAGCTTTGAAGATGGAATTTGGCTTATATTTTCAAAAACATACTGCCCAGAACTCATATTGCACTTTGTTATCTTGCTCACTACAAATCTGCAAGTGTTTTATAGAGGGGAAACAAAGAACATTTAAAAAATGGATTTAATCTTTCATTTTAATTAAGATATTTGTTTCACTCATTGCACTCAAAGTGGACTCTAGAAATGCTCTTTGTGATGAAACCACATCAAAGACCCAGGTCTTTAACTGATGCAAGTAGGGATGCTCCACGTTGCAGCTCCACAGAGGTCAGCAGAACTGCTTCAGACAGCCCCAGCAGAGGGTCTGCTCCATCTGTTCGGTGTCAGAGCAGCTTAACACAGGTTTAATATTGTTCTTTCTTGGCTCAGTTTGCCCTATAGTTATTAAGGGTGACCTCATCCTGTTCAGCTCTAGATGTCTGTAATTGAGTAATTTGCTAAACCCAGACAGCCCATGCTCCTTTTGGTCAATAGGTCAGCTGAGCTGGACCCTAAAAGTGGTTGTTCCAGGGAGCTGGATGAAGTATGAAGTAGAGATCTAACCTCTGCAAAAGGAGACAGAATATAGATATGTTAAACCTTTTGTAGGTTGTTATGAGACTGTTTTGTTCTTTGCAACAGCTGAGAGGGGCTCCAGGTCTCTGGGGTTTAGCCCATTACCTGGAGGGGATGTGCTCCCCCACTGTTCCCCACCCTGTGGTCCCCAGGGAGCCCAAACAGAGCCACACAGAGACCACAGGAGAGGAATGAGAGAGAGTCTATTGATCAAGGGTAGGGATACATAAAGGTTTGGAGGGGTTCAAAAACCCACTAATAGTGAGCAAGGGGGGATTTGGACTTTTGCCAATAGAAATCCAGGGTTAACAACGAACAGACTAGAATAAATAAGAACCAATGAGAAAACTTCTTGAAACTTCCTTCCAGAACACTACATGCATTCCTAAGTGATGAGGTAACAGTTATCTCCAGGGATTTTGGGAAGGAGAACAGTGACTAGGCAAAAAAGAACAAAAGAATCCATTTTGTGCATTTATACAACAGTAAAAACTTCTGGTTTTTACGAATTTGGGTTTGCTTCTTCATTTTCTTTACAAGTCCATTTCTGACAGGACTTTTTCCATTCCAGACACTGCAGATCCATCACTACAGTTCTTGATCCGCATCTGAAAGAAATGTCCCCGTATTAATGTGAATGTATCTGCCTTTGAGCGGGGGGACACACATGAGATACATTACCTGGTGTAATATATTGGCTGATGTAACATAATGGCTATCACCAACCCCATCCTGTGCATGGACCCTCCTGATAACAAGACACTGATAACATTTAACGTTCTTGTATGTAAATATCCATCCCCTGAGGATCCAGACAATGGTTAAAACACAACTGCTCAGTCCAGCAGAGCTCTAGAGACATTCTGCTGTTCTAAAATGGTGACTGTGAAACAGGATGGCAGTATGTCTCATTATGAAAATTCCCTGGGATACCATTTGTGAATCAATTTAGTATTCAAGAAGTGTCTTGAAACAGGAGAGAGGTTTTCTTGTTTTTCATTCTCCTCTGATATTGTGTGTGTGGGAGGCAGCTGTTGGAAGGTCTGTAGGAACTTGAGAATTTGACTGAAAGCTGTAAAATTGTACAAATACATTCAAAAGCTTTGTAGAGTTTCCACTCTGGGCTGCAAGTTTCTGATGAAACCTGAAAACTTCATCTGCCTATTACCTTTTCTGATGTGAATATTTTCCTGGGAATATTTTGGAACATCTCATTTGAAATATGAAAATATATCTGGAAGGAAGAGGTATAAATACTTTCCTGGAATCCAATCCCATGCAAGAAATTAATTACAGAAAATAAGTCTGAGCAACATCTATCCATACATCTGTTTGCATTTACAGCTGCTGTTGCTGCTCAGAGGTGCTTTCCAACTGTTTTACCCTATTGTATTAATTAAGATGATGTTTTCATTAGTTTCAGTTCACATATTGTTTTAATCAAGATTTTTGAAGAAAGAGATTTCAGCAGATAATGGAATGTGGGCAGCACAGTGGAGGCTACAGGGAGCTCATTATCCTTCTCCAATTCATTGTGGCTTCATCAGTCATTAATTCCACTTTAAGCTTCCCTGTTATTAGAATGTACATTGCAAGTGACTTTATTTTTCATATTCAACAATGTGCCACTTTCCATACATAACAGAAAGGTAGAACATAATTATTGGCAGCATTAGAATACTTCAAAAGACTTAGAGATGTGGAAGAAGGCTCTCTGAGGAGGGTACTTTGAGCGTGTTTGAGACAGGAACACAAACAACCTTGCAAGGCTGAAGAAAAAGGCAGTGAAGAAAAGAGTTGATGTTGAACTTGCTTTCATATCACGAAGTGATGGAGTGACTTACATTGGAAGAGGACTTTCTGGTCCAACTCCTTACTTAAAGCAGGGCTGACTTCAGTGTTAGGTGATGTTGCTCAAGGTCTTTTCCAATTGGGTTGTGAATAACTCCAAGGATGGAAATTCCCCATCCTTCCAGGACACTGATTTCAGACTTGACTGCCCTCATGATGACAAGCTTTTATTCATATTTAATAGGAATTTTCCTTGTGGTATGTCTTACCTCTTCTGTTGCTCTTCACCTCTAAGAAAAGATTTTGTGTATCTTCTGCCTATAACCATCCCACTAGGTAAAGACAGTAAAAAGATCTTCCCTTAGACCTTCTGTCTTATCCAGGAAGAACCAAACCAGCTTTTTCTGCCTCTCATGGTACTTTATGTACTCCAGGGCTTGGAACATGATGGTGGTCATCTGCTGTGCTCGTTCCGCTGTGTCTGTGTCCCTGCTGTATTTGAGAGCCCCAAGTGAGATGCAGCAGTCCATATGCTGTCTTGCAATTGCCAAATAAAGATGAAAAAATCACTTCCCTTAATTTGCTTTCAGCACTTTGCCCCATTATTTGTTTGTTTGTTTGTTTTTATTTGCTGCAGTGGTGCACTGTTCACTTGTCCTCAATTTGTCCACCAGCACCCATGGGTGGACCTGTGGAGCTGCTTTCTGGCTGGTTGGCATCCATGAGGATTATTCCTTTTCATGTGCAGGAAAATTTCTGCCAGCTCATTTCTCCAGTCTGTTAAGTCCTCTGTGAGTCTTTCTTACCATCCCTCACAGAACATGCTGAATTGGAAGGGACCCACAAGGATCATTGAGTCCAACTACCAGCCCTGCACAGGATCATCCCCAAAGGTCACACTGTGTCCCTGAGTATTATCCCAATGCTTCTTGAACTCTGCCACTTGGTGCTGTGACCACTTCCCTGGGGAGTCTGTTCCAACGTCCAACCACTCTCTGGGGGAAGAACCTTTTTTAATGTCTGGATTAAACCTCCCCTGACACACTTCAAGCTGTTCCCTTGGGGCCTGTCACTGGTCACCACAGAGAAGAGGTCAGTGTCTGCTCCTCCTCCTCCACTCACCAGGAAGTTGTAACTGCTATGAGGTCTCCCCTCAGTCTCCTCTTCTCCACCTGAACAAACCAAGTGACCTCAGCTGCTCCTCATGTGGCTTCCCCCCAAGGCCCTTCACCATTCTCATTGCCTTCCTTTGGATGCTCTCTAATAGCTTAATATCTTTCTTATATTGCTGTGCCCAAAACTGTTCCCAATATTGCAGGTGAGGCTGCCCCAGTGCAGAGCAGAGCGGAACAATTCCCCTCCCTCACCCGGCTGGCGATGCTGTGCCCGATGCCCCCCAGGACGTGGTTGGCCCTCCTGGCTGCCAAGGCACTGCTGACTCAGATTCAACCTGCCATCAACCAGGACCCCCAGTCCCTTTTCATGGCACCCTTTCCAGCATCTCATTCCCCAGTCTGTCTGTACATCCAGAGTTGCCCCATCCCGGGTGCAGAATCTGGCACTGCATGTTGTTAATTTTCATATGGTTGGTGATTTTCCAGTCCTTTAATTTGTTGAGGTCTCTCTGCAGGGCCTCCCAGTTTTGTGTCATCTGCTAAATTGCTTAGTATCCCTTCCAGTCCCATGTCCAAGTCATTTATGAAGATGCTGAAGAGAACGGGGCCTAAGATGGAGCTCTGGGCATCACAAGCCTCTCCAGTCACCATGACCTTTCAAAGTTGTAGGCAACAGATTCTTAATACATCAACCAGCACCCTTGGATACATCCTTCCTCCTGTCATATACTTTGGTAAAGGCTTATGTAGTCCCTAATTTGATGATATTCTTCCAGAAGCAGTGCTTTGCTGCCCTTGACTTTACACTAAGCTCAGGAGTGTGGGACAACCAAGAGATCTTGCAGTGAAGACTAAGGCAATGAAAGCACCAAATGCCTCAGATATTGCTCTGTGGAGGATCAATGTCCATACTCACATAAATGTACACATAGGTGCTCATGTGTTGATATCCATCACCCACCTGATTCACATACAGGACCCAAAGGGTGAACACATCCAAAACCTTGTGCCCTGACATCCCCATCTCCTTGTAACAGTACAAACGGACTGCATGCATACCAAGGCCCTCACCTCAAAGCTGGAAGCAAGATTCCAAAATGGATTGAGCTGGTAACAGATTTATGGCTGGGCTCTGTTCAGTAATAGATCTGCTGTCTTCTATTGGTTCCTTATGAGATGTCACAGCTTGGTCAGATCCTGCAGTGAAGGGTTCCCCTAGAAAGGTGAAGTGATGGCTGGTTATAAGTCAGCTCTCAAGCAGATGCTGCAGAGAAGGGTAGGACAGAGAACTACCAACTATTAGGAGAGCTGAAGTATAATCCTGGCACAGTCCTATAACTCCCAGAGCATATTAGGTGCTGAAATCCTTATTCCTCATTTTCTTGACGAATGATGCAACAAGAGCAGAAAATGGCTAATATGAATCTTGTCTCAAGACTGAGATTACAGCAGTAATAAGGAATGATGTAAATTTAACTCATTCTTGTTGCTGAGTACTAAAGACAGTGACTTGGACTTCAGGAGCAGTGTGCAGTCAGAACAGAAGCTGGCTATGAAATAGCTCTTTAATCACCCTTCTTCATGATTTTTGATTTCTGTTTAGCACTATGGTTCTTGTGTAATACTCAAAGTTACAGAAAACATGCTTCTGGGCTGTAGTTTTTGACCATCAAAGACAATTTTGTTTAAAGGGAGGACATTTTGTAAGGATCACAGAATTATAGAATGGTTTGGGTTGGAAGGAGCCTTTAAAGCTAAGCTAGTCTGCCCCCCACCATGGGCAGGAGCACCTTCAAATACACTGGGTTGCTCAGGGCCCCTGTCCAACCTGGCCTTACATGTTTCCAGGGATGGGGCATCCAACACCACCCTGGACAGCCTGTTCCAGTGTTTCACTGAACATTATTGTAGCAAATTTCATACAAAAAAATGTCTTCCTTACATCTAGTCTGAATCTACTCAAGCAGGGTATGAAGCACTTGTTCACAATATCCTGTTCTAGCCAGGCTCAGAGTGAGTTTGGTGTACTTGAAGGTGAATTTTGCAGAAAACACAATATATGATATGGAAATCATGTCAGAAGGAGGCTTCACTTCCTGGAAAACTCCCTTTACTCGTCTGACTTTTGATCCCTTTCTATCTTTAAATAAAATATTACTAAACTTGTAAGCTCTAATGAGTCAAATAACTGATATAGCCTTTTAGTTTCCTTTCATGCAGCCTTAATATATCTTAGTGTCTTAGGAGGGGGCACAGCCTTTCTAACCCACTGTTTTGCAGTCCTCTGGGGTGACAGGCTGCTGAGCTGTCAATACAGCGATTATCAAGTGCCTGCTCCTTCCACTTCTATCAAAAGCCTTCTCTCAAAAGCTTGATTCCCTTAAATGTCTTGTCTTCATCTCTCCTTAGTGACTGTGATTGAAATGATTCTTTCTCAAACATGATAGCCTGGCTTAGCACTGTCCATTTTACCGATTTCTTGCTGGTTTAAACTGTGAAAGCAATTTTCTTAATTTATTTTAAATGTTTTATTTACAGCATCTCTGTTCTTTTCGTACATTAGTATTTCTTCAATGCCTCCGTTTATCTGTGGTCAAATGAAAACTATCTTGCTTTGTTGGGATTTTCTGATTCTGGTGTTCATTCTGATATTTTTCTTTCCGCCACTTTAGGAGTTGGTTTGTTCAGCCCTGGAAAGCATCCCAGACAACAGAGTTAGAATTTTGATATTGTGCACACACACTGATTCTCTTCTATTTGCAGTGTTTCTTCTTGAGTGATCTGTTTCTGGTTCAACTTGCAGACTTGTAGATTCAATGCAAAGCTTTTTATCATGTTTGCATGCAGATTTACTGCTTGTTTCAGATCATTAGCTGCACTTGAAAGTGTTTGTGTTATTGCTAATGGGATCCAAGCTGAACCTCAGTTATGATTAAGTACTTCCATATTTGCAAAATCCTCTTTGGTGGTATCTGTTAGTTTCCCTTTTGGGTCTTACAGCCAGTGCTCATTGATTAGTTTCTGCTTTGAAACTGCAGCTCCAGGGGAGGGTTGAAAATGTTATTCATAGATCCTTGCTTGGGTCAATACAGCAAATCTACCATCTATTTCACTTAGTGTGCACATCTTCAAGTAGCTCCCAAACCTGTGGGTGTGGAAGAGGCAAATAAACAGCCTGCTCTCTGATTCTGCAGCAGTTCTGCTCCCAACCCTCCCTGCTGCTTCTGTGAAGAAAGTTTGATTTCTTTCAACGGGTCAGAAGTTGGTGTTTGCTGCTGATGCAGTTGGGCTCTTCTTATGCTGTAGCATCAAAGCCCATTTGCCAATCTAGCCCAGGTTCTGTGAGCTTTGCCGGGGGCTTACATTTACCCTTCTGATTTTTGAGCCATTTTATCTTCCAGTCTTGGCATATGCAATATTACTTGAAAATATTACTTATATGGGACGAGGGGATTTTGCACATGAGAATAATAGGGCTCTTGTTCAAAGTAGCATTTGGTTTTCAATGGCTTAAGACCCTTTGCTTTGGTCATTCCTAATGTTTGCTGCAGCTCAAATCCCTAGGTCATCAGATGCCTTTTCACATTTTCAGATGAACTATGTCTAAATTGCTGTCTAGTGAAATTTCTATTCATATTCCTACAGAATATGTAAATTCTACTTTACAAGGGTGAGGTCAATACAGATGTAAGAGCTTCAGCTCTGCTCACAGATTTAGCACCTACCAGTTTCTTCTCTGTTATGGCACAGAAGCTGCAGAAGTGTCATTTTGGATGCTTTGCTACATCCCATGGCCTTGCTGTGAGGGAAGGAGAATGCTCAGCTCCTTCTGTTATTATTTTGGTGCTTCTGCAGCTACCTCTGAGAACCAAAAATTGTATCATCCAAGATAACAGCCCATAATTCTTCCAAGGTGGATGAAACGTATCTCACTGACTTTTTGGCGTACTGGAGTGGGAGTGTTGCACACCAACACAGCCTTCTTTTCCATAGCCTGTGTAGTTATCTGAAATTTTTTCTTTTCTCTGGTCTTTTATTTTTTTTCCCCCTGTAGTCCTGCTGATCACTGTTACTGGCATTGCTTCCTGCTTTCCACCCCTTGAAAAGTGTTTTTTATTGTATTTGCTTCCCAATTTTGCTTACAGATGTTTATCAATATATCTTCTTGGCCTTCCTCTAGGATTCTGTGTAGCTATTTCTTTTGCTGTTTGATATATGCATATCTGTATATATCTTGACTTCAGTAGTGTCAAATCCATCCCTAGAGCTCACAGACTTGTTTTTTTAATAGTTATAACCTGTCTGGTTTTTAATAAGAAAGTCTTTTATGACCTCATCTTCAGAGGAAAGGGTCCTTAAATTTGCCTCTACATTTTGTCTCTTCCTGATTGCAGTTTTTAAATAAGTAATGCACAGTGCTCTAGACTTGCTGTGGATCTGAAAATGTATTTCCATCTTTGCTGAGGTTTTGTATCAATTTTCACAGAATAGACTGCATTTACAGGGTAAAGGAAAAAAAGAGTAAATGAGACTTTCTTCAAACAATGGGCAGAAAGCTCATGCTCACAAGCCCTAGATCCCAGGGTGAACTTAAATCACTCCAATATCTGTTGGAAAGACCAGGCACGGGGCACTGGTAATGCAGCAGGTTTGCAATGACAGCACAGATAGGAGCTTCTTGACAGAGATGATTGAGAAGCTGATGAGACACCGTTGAATCTCATGCTTACAAGCAAGGAGACAGTGCTGGGGGACATAAAATTTGGTTGAAATCTTGATGATATTGACTCCCTGATGCTCAGGATTTTGGAAGGCAGGCAACAAGCAGAATCATAGCCCAGGATTTCAGTAAAACAGACTTTAGGTCTTGTTCTGTCCAGTTTGAAAATCGCCAAAGCCAGCGATTTTCTGAGCATCACTGTGAATTACTTTTCTCCCTCTTCCATTGCCTTCTCTTCTATCCTTTCATGGTGCAGGTGCTGGACCATCCTGTCTCTTTCCAGAAGCTGAACACCTTTTCCTGCACTGTTGAGGTCAGTTAATCTGCTGTGGTCACCACATGGTCACAGCTTTCTGTTTCGGTGACCTGTTCAGGCTCCTGTTTTGTGGGGCTTTTATTGTCTCCAGTGAACACTTTGGTACTGCAGGTCAGAGTGGTCATAAGGCTGCCGGGGAGAGGCAAGGACTAGAGAAATAAGGGCACAGCTGGTACAGTGTACAGGTAGTGACACACATATCTTGGAAGTAAATGCATGGCTACATACCTGGAGGCCTTGGTTTTCCTCACCTAAGAATGATGTTTGACATGGCAATGAGCAAAATTGGAGACCAGTGAAGGTCTTTGACTTGGAATTAATCAGTCCCAGAAGTAGCATAAAAAATGATGACTTAGGTGGACTTAAAAAAGAGGTTGGGTTATTCTTCATAAAGTCATAGAAGTGGAGAGCACTCACTGGAATTCAAGAAGGATGAAGAACAAGCAGGCGGAGCTGTAAACCTTACGCATGTTGTTAGTTACCCACATGTATGTTGGAAAAAAAAATGTGTTTTAGAGAGAGTCTGTTTAGAAAGTTCTTTCAATGTATTTCTTATGGACTTTGGTAAAGTTAATTAAGTGGAAGAGGATGAACTTTGCATAGATACTGAAGAAACTGTTTGACAATGTCTAGACAAAGGCCACATTAGTTGAGAATGATCATGAACTGATAACATTTCTCACTCAAAGTACCTGAAGGAACATAAGTAGCAAAACAGTAACAATGGATTTCAAGTGGGAAGACTTCAATACTGACAAAATTGGTAAGTGTTGCCTGAGAGGAAAGTCTGATGGAACAGGGAATTTAAGATAGCTGGCAGTTCCTTAAAGAAGAATATTAATAAGACTCTCTCCTTGTGGAGGAGAGATAAGAAGCCAGTAAGAAATCAGCTTGGCTGAATTATGAGCCTTTCATTGACTTCAAACACAGAAGAAAAGGATACAGAAAGTGGAAACTAGGTCAGGTTACTAAGCAGGAGAACAAAGGCATTGCAAGAGCTCTCAGTGACCTAATCAAAAAGGTCAAGACATGAAGCGAGATGAAATACTAAGGCACATTCCTTATGAGCAGTCCAAACGTTGACACTTCATAGAAGATTTGGAGAAGCCCAAAGAGGTAAATGCTTTATTCTGTACTGATCTTCACTTGCCATCAGGTAGACAGCACTATTAATACCAGTGCCTAAAGGAGAGAAATGTCAGCCTGGAACAGGAGAGGAACACAGCAACAAGGAGTTTTCAAACTGATCATGCAAAGCGGTGAGGTTTTAATTTTTTTTTATTTTAGCATTAAGGAATTTTAGAAGCCCTTAGCATTTTTTTTTTCTCGTGGGAGTGCTTGGAGATAAGTAAGGTACCTGGTGCATGTAGAATGTGGAGGGACACCAGCAAAGTATGGTCTAGAGAAAATGCCTCTAGAGGGATTAGTACTCTCAGAAGAACACAGCACACAAGCATTTCCCCTTGAAATGAAGGACATAGTCAGTGAAGGTCTCCTCAGAATTTGTCTGTGACCAGTGTTTTTGTTAGTGACCTGTGCAATGGAGAGGACATGGAGATAAGAATCCCCAGCAATGTGACACAGACAAGAATTCAAAATGGTCTTGACAGAATGAAGGTATGATCTGAAAAATGGCAATATTATTTAATAGGGAATGACTACATTTAGGCAGGAATAATTAGGTACATGAGTATAGGATGAGAAGAAAACTATCTGGACATTCAGAGGTGGATGAAGAGGCTATAGAGGATTGCAAATTAGACAGAGATGAATGATAGCAAGCTTAGCAAAGCAGTTATTGTCACAGGGAATGTGTGAACAGGAGCACAGGCTGCCATGTGATGTAATTACTTCTGTGTAGCAAAAGGATGGCCTTAGATGGAGAATTGTGCCACTTTTGGTGCTGCCCTTCAAGAAAGAGATTATCTATTCTGTAGCTGGGAACAGCTTAAAACATGCCCTACAAGGAAATATTGAAAGAATTGGGCTTGTTCAAGCTAAAGAAAGAATGCTGAGAAGAACATAGTCTCTTCCTTATTTCATTGTCTGATTTTTAAAAATTTATTTTCTCTCTATTTTTTTCTAATTAAATTAAAAAGAGAGTGTGTTCTGTAAATGCATTTTGAAAATGGAAAAGACTTGACCTGCAGCAAGGAGTTTTCAAGTTGAGTTGTGGAAACTCAATCACTGGAGCTGACCTAAGAGGAGGTTTGACAAATATTCATCAAGAATACTAGGGGTGCCTTGTTCAGGGAGATGGGTAAACCAGATAATGCCACCTTGGATTCCTTCCAGCCTAATTTTCTATGATGTGAGTGAAGGAGGCAGTGGCCCTCCTCCTTATCAATGACACACTGGCTTGTGGACAAAATGACACGAGGATGAATAGAAATACTGCTGACAGTAACCACTTGTTGTTGCCCTATATTTAATTTCAGACATCTACTCACCAAAAAGAGAGATAATGTCCCATGGCACAGCTGATTTCTACTTTATACAGGCAGCTAGAGAAATTCATATATAAATCTTTGATTGAAAACTGTTTATCTCTGAGTGTAATGAGTAAATATCACATTATCACTTGACAATTGGCGAGTGAGCAGAAAAATAAACATCTTTGGGATCATTTGTTCATAATACAGGCAAATCTGTTCACATTATGAAATGAAATCAGTTTGACCGGCTTCTGAGTATCATCCCTTTTCTCATTGTTTGTCACACTTCAGAATGAAAAAAAGCTGAAAGAGTATCTTAAACTGGCAAAACATAATTGCTGCAGATGGAAGTTGGCAAAGAGATAGGACTAACTTGTCCATCATCTGTCATCTACCACTTGTAGAGGGGGCATAGATGAGTCTTGTTCAACTCTGAGATAATTTATATTAAGATCAAGTTAAGTGTGTTCAATGGCATTAAAACCTTCCATGAGGTAATATGTGTCAGCCTTGTGTACTCTCAGTTCTATAAAATATCTGTAGATAGAATTTCCTAGAAATAAATGTTGCAGTGGCTGGTTGATATACATGGACCCAAGTCCCCCAAAGATTGTTTGACAACTTAAAAAGCCTCTGAGGAACTGAGGGCAATAGCGAGATTTTTCTTCCTAATAAAGCTGCTCTCATGAGCCGTGAATAATTTTGATATCTAGGACGATTGTTTTCAGGGCAAAGAGCATCATGTTTCAGTGTTTGATATGGTTACACTTACATGTCATTTGTTCCTGCACATAGGATGTAGGTATGCCCTATTGAGGAAGCAGGTTTTAACACAGTCAGAATGCATAATCAATGGTTTCTTGTTTGTTTTTTTTTCTTTTTTAAATTTTACTTTTGGGAAGTTATGCATTATGCAACACGTGAGAATACCTCTAACACTGCTGCTAGTGAAAATCCATTTTTTGAAAATCTCAGGATTTAATGAATTCAGGAATGTTTTATTCCTTGCAGTCATTATTTTGAAGATTATCCCAGGTTATTAGATTTGATTAAAGGATTTTACACTTGGTTTGCTTGAGAGCTGAGGATTAAGCAATAAGGAGCTTTCTCCTAGGCTGTATCTTTGGGCTTATCATTTCAGTACTGCAGGGCTTTGATTACTTACTCAGTTTTGTAAAACATACAGATTTTGTTCATTTACAGCTTTTTAGATCAGTCAAGGCTATTAAGCCTACCAGGTGATATGCTGACTGACAGGCCCTATTACAGGCTGGGTTTGCTTCTCTTGGCTTGACCAATGTATGTCCTTTGTCAGTCCTTGTGAGGATCCCAATCCGCCCATGCAGGGACTTCAGTGTCTGGGGATTGGCCTTGCCTCCCTGTTAGCAAATACACAGAAAGTTCTGTGGATCAGAAGCTTTCTCGTTTAGCTAATGTGAAGGATGTGAGGTTCTTCAGCTTCATTCAGAGGTAAGGACAGATATTAAGGTGGCTCAGGGGGCACCTGGCTTGTTGGCTTGTCTACTGTAGAACTACCCCTGATCTGCCTTTGCACAAGACCAGGCTTCATGTGGTACTTTCTTCTAGAGTGTTTGGAGGGAAAGGTGAGGAATCCAAAATACTCATTTCACTGTTACAGTGGTTTCCAGGCAAGTGAACAAGTGCACTTCCCCTCAGTGGAGGCTGGGAACAGGATACAGGTGTCTGTCTGCATGTCTCTTTTCTGAGGCAGTGCAGAAGTGCATGAGCAAGGCCAGAAGATCCCAGTGAATTACCCTCCCAAGGATAAAAAACCTCCTGCACATGGTTCTGCCTTCCATGTGCTGGGAATTAGGGCTGTGAGAAATCTTCACAGCAGTGGCTGTGCCTGTGTTGTTGTGTAATGTTTGTTCTCATCATAGCTGTCTGTGCACTGTGGGTGTTCAGGTGGGATTGCTGTCACTCACATCCCTCCCAGCTAAACCAGAGACAGTTTCAGCAGATGATCTGTTGAAGGCATCTTTGTAACCCAGTCTTCCTGGATATACTGTCAGGTATCAGGACAAATTCAAGGATGTTGGTTTGTGTTTTGTGTTGATCTTCAATGCCACAGGATGCAACTCATGTAAATTTGTTTGTCCATGGCAAAAGGCTTTCCTTATCCCTAGATAGCTGCCTCGAGGTTAAAGCTTGTGTTTCCCAAACACTTTCTTGTTATGGTCCTTCAGCTAATTTCCAGTGTGGGATGAAGGACCTTGGAGTTTAGAACAAAATAAGACCTCTATTTCTTCGACCTGACCTCCCACAGACAGATTGCCAGCAGAAGCAGTCCAGCAGACTGCCCAGGCAGCTTTTTGATATTTCAATATCCTGCAAGTTTATAGATTCCTTGGATGTTCTTTTAAGTATGAGGTCTGGTGGTCACTTCAGTGTTAAGTGTACAGAAGACAATAAATACAGTTGCTGGGCTTTCATAATCTCTAATCCATTTAATTGTTAGTGCCCCATCTGACTTGATGTTCCCACTTTGGTCTTTGAATTTTTTTCCAGCTTTGACCTCTTTTCTATATCAAAGAGCTAAAAAACAGATACCATTCTTTTACTTTTTATTCCCTCCAGTCAGTTCATAACTTATTTAGCGTATTAATTGTGTTACATTCTGCTTGGCTTATCTTTCTTCAAACAACTAATTTGCAGAGCTGCAGTTCAATCTGGTTACTAGTATTTCAGTTCTAGTTATCATTTAAAAAGAGTGAGATTCAGAAGAAAACAGAGTCTGTGGCTAATAAGCCATGGGAGTTCAGGGAAAGCTCTGGACCGCACAGCTTGAGTCAACTTCTAATATGTGAGGTGGTCCAGGTGATGATGGGGCATAGAGGTCAGTTATAGCAATGCCAGAGGAGAGGTCTGAAAAGAAGCCAAGGCATTTCTAATGCTGTTGATCATCTATATTCCTTTGCTTTCCTTGCTGTTCCTTGCCAGGTTCCTCCTTTACATACTATCCTTGGTAGAGGCATTTTGTCGGGTGGGATGGTAAAAGACTACATGTCTCAACCTGAGCAAAATATTCTGCTCAGCTTCTTTCCTTTCAGTTGTCCCTTTGCAAGTTTGGGATGGGTGGACCTGGGCAACCTTAGGAAACAGTGAAAAAACTCCACTGACATAGAATTTAGAAACCCTTCCTGGATGAAATACATCATATTTGCATTTGTTTTGGTATTGTTTTAATCAACCAATTGAACTTACTAAAATGTGAACCATATTCAGACATTAAAAACCTTTCACCTAAAATAACTTCTGATAGAACCATTTTATTAGTGTTCTTAGACCTCCAATGAGCAGTAAAGATGGTAAATCATTAATATATATTCTGCCATTTTAAAAATTAAATCTGTGCCCTGATGTGTTTTACTGTTTTATAGCTATTATATGAAGCCCCTAGGGATGTTCTCATAAAAGGTGTCCCATAAATTTTATATAGCCTTGTACTGCATTATATTTTATTGCAATATTCCAGCTTTTCTAAAAACCTCCAAGACATCATTTTTTTTTCCTGAAGGCCTTCATGGGAGAAAGACATCAAAATTTGTGTTGGCAATTTCTAGTGAAAACACCTACTATTTGCAATTGTCATCTCTGTTCTCAGTGACATATTGCCTTCTGTCATTTTCAATGGAAAAAGCTTAGGTGAAAAAGATACAAATGGAGATAGATTTGTAAGAATACGAGGGATCTTTTTGTATGTATTCCTTCTGTCTCTGATTACACATCAGTGGATTTCTCTCTGCTTGTTTTACCCTCCTGCTGAGCTTTCCAATGCTTTCATACAGTTTAACTACTTCTATAAAGACAGGCAAAGCCACAATGTAGAGGGTAGGGTAGAGGCAGATGCTAGGTGTGGTCCACGTGCTCCCAACTCCTAATATTGTTCCCGGGTGATAGCAAGTGAGCCCTGGGGAAGCATCCAAGCTCTGGGACATTGCCTGTAACCCCTCTTGAGAACAATGAGAGAGATGTTGATTTTGTCAACCCTCTGGAGGCTTGTAGTCTCTACAAAGTAGAGAGAGGATGGTCTCATGGATGCTACCCTTTAATGTGGTACATGGGCTGAATTCCCATTTATGTCACAAGATTGGCATAATATTATACATTGGCATAATATTAGAAATTAGCAGGTTTTCAGTGTAATTTTGGAAGCCTAAAGATGCTGATCTCCTTTGTGTATGGGGGAGCTGAAATATTGTGGGGTGCTTAAATGATTAAAAAATGGAGATGGGCATGTGGAGGAGACTCTGGAACAGATGTTATCTCACTCTGACTGTGCAGTGCCCAAGGCAGTGGTGCCTGAAGGGAAAGGAAGGAGTCCTTCAGGAAAGCAATACTGCTGTCCTCTGCTATTCTTGCATTCCAGAAACAGCAGCTGCTCTGTCTCCAAACTCCAACGAGGAGGGATTGCAGAAACCCATCAGCTCAGAATAGACTTTTGCAGACATTGGGGAATACAGAGGAACTTCCTCAACACTGAATACTTTTCAGCGTCAGGTCAGTTGTTTCTTAATGTGGAAATGGCTTTGCTGCTACTGCTCTGTATAAGGATTGAAATTAGACTTTGCTTCAATTACTTTGGGGCATGAAGGAAACAGACGCTTTCCAGGACTTCCAATTTCTTCAAGAGCCATCAATGCCTTTCCTTGAAGCCTCACTTGCAATGTTTCTCAGTTATCAAATAAAACCCTCCCCTAGATTTAAAGTTAAGATCAGAAAAAAGTCAGAATTCCTAAAGCAAAAGATAATTTCATAAGCATGTCATGAGTTTTTAGGCTTTTGACATTTCTGAGCATTTTTTATTGCTTATTTTTGTTTTCATTTATTTTTGACAGGACCAGTGATGTGCCAACCAACTGCCCATTGACAGATCTGACATTCAGGACTTAGCAGAGTTGCTGCCTCTGAGCAAATTGCTTGAGAACTCGTATCTCTCAAGTTGTGCCTTTTGAATGATGAATGTATTTTCTACCGCCTTTGGCACCCACTTCATCTGTGCTCTAATTCAAAGAGTGAACTAAAATGGGAAAAGGAAAGAAAGTTCTGAAACATGGTCACTTCTTATAATTTTGCCTACTGAGTTTTCTCCTTAGGATCTGTTTTTGCTGTTGTATTAGGTGTTCTGCTGGTCCCAATGCCTCTCATTTGCAGTCTCACTCTTTGCTGTGCTTGATTCTGTTTATCGTTATTATCCACCGTTGTCAGTAATTTTAATCACAGTGATGAAACCAGATTAAAACTATTTAAATATGCTAATATGGTGACAGGCAATTCAATGGCTCAAAATCAAATGTAGCTTCCTGTGCTTCACTGCACCTTATTAGTTTTGATATTTCTGCTTATCAAATACACTGTGCTGTCACTGGACCAGGTTTCCCAGAGAGGCTGTGGATGCCCCATCCCTGGAAGTGTTCAAGGCAAGGCTGGATAAGGCTTTGAGCAACCTGGTCCAGTGGAAGGAGTTCATGCCCATAGCAGGGGACATGGAACTAGATGATCTTTTGGGCCCCTTCCAACCCAAACCATTGATAGTTATAGGACTGACTTTATTGCCAAGCTTAATTTGGTCAGCTAGAAGTATACTTAATTTTATGCTTCTGACTTACCTAATTATGGTAGCAAAACATTGTGAGTTTGCAGTCTCCAGTGTAACCCTAAATGAAGAGGACAGCCCACATTCCAGTAGAGATCCTGGCCTGTGTTATAATTCTGGCAGAGCTGGGGGGAATGGGAATAGAAAGCAGTGTGTCTGTTTTGTGGTTGCAGCAAAAGTTCTTGTCCTGCTTGGAGTTATGTGAGAGATGCAGGTTTTGGTGGAGTATGGGGCCTTTAGACAGCGTTCCTCAAGAACATGTTGTTTTTACAGTGTTTACAAACCAAGCCAGTAAAGAAACTGTTTGCAAATTTGTAGCACAAAAATGGAATATATTGGGGTTTGGGGTGGGTTTTTTTGGAGTAGGGAAGGTGGGGAAGGTGGGTGTGGGGAGTGGGCAAGGTCTAGATCACAGTGTTTAAAGAAATCCTAGAGGGAAGGGTTTTCCAGATACTAACATCTCAGAAAAAGTTTGAAAGTCTAATTTTATGTATTGTCTTCTTGTGATATCTTCAGGAACCCTGGTGTGCTGTGCCATGGTAAACTCATAGGTAGGGCTCGGAGATGTATGTACAGATGGAGGTGTAGGTACAGGTGGAGTTGTAGGTGCAGATGCTTATTTGGGAGAGATTGTAAATCCATGCACATTGTAGCCAGTAGAGGTTCAATGTCAGCTGAGTGCTGTACACACATATTAGTGAGACATTTAAAGGAAATGCTGAGTAGTTGTAGAGATCCTGAAGAATCAACTCCAGAAGAAGAGGCCTCGAAAATGTGACGCAAGTCTTCAATTTGCTGAAAGTAGAAAGTAGGAATTTTGCAGTGCTCCAGGAGCTGGACAAGAAATAGTGAGCTTAACCTGCAGAAAGGCAGTGTCAGGTAAGAACTATGTTGAAATTAGGAAGAAGTTTTATTGGAAGAGCTTTAGAGCCGGATGGGAGATATAGAATTCCCATCACTGGAGGTCTTTGGGAAGCACTCAGCTCAGCATTGCTTGCGGTGATTAAGGCTTGGCGAATCCTCAGCTGAGACATAGCTTATGGACCTGCTGGAGTCACTTGTTTTCTATTTACTGAACCAAAGGGAGTAATAACAAAGCATAAAACAACAAAAGCTGTGTGATAATTTATAATTTCAAATAAAATACTAACAGAATATTTGAAAGGCCAGAAACTCTTCTTGCAAATGAATTCCCAATTATAGACTGGATAAATGAATGATAGACATACTCCATGATAAATTTGGAAAGCATTGGAGAGATTAAATAACATACATGTCATTCTTTTTGAAGCAGGATGTAATTTGCATGTTTTATATAAAAACAAATACTGTAAAACTGTAGTGGTTTTCAAAGTCTGTCTTCACTCAAAAAAATCTTTTACTGCCATATACTCCCAGTACAATCTCCTTGAGAGAGAGCTGGGAGAGAGTGAATGATCTTCAGCAGGAGCAGATCATGTGTTAAGGATACCTTGGGATGCCTTGTCTTGTTACATCATCATTGCTTGCAATGAAGAAAGCTTTTCAAGAGGTAACTAAAATCCAGCTCTTACAGGGATTTACAGTCCGACATGATAAATCATATTTGCTACCCAGGCATGAGAGTAATCTGGATGCCATTGCTACTACTCATAAAATCAGGAGCTTGCTTAATGCAGGAGCATACATCAAAACTGGGCTAATCATTTTAGTAATTTTCTGCCCTGGTATGCATAAATATGGCAAATAAATATATCTGTCCAAGAAAGCAAGATTTACCCCTAAGTTTAAAAAGCTAATAGAAATAAATCAGTGTTTATAAAACCAAGAGAGAAGTTTAATTAATGTCTCTTAGCGCACTCTTTTCCAGATAAGAAACCTCTGGCAAAAACTACACCTGCAAGCAACTGGGTACTGTAAAGTGTCACTTAGAACTGTCACTAATGGAGCTCTCAGTACATAAAATGATGAGCTCCCAGTCACAGGGTTTATTGAAGATGTTAAATAGTTTAAAGCATATAAACACAAGCTGAGCTGAACTTGCAGCTCAGCTTTGCCAAATGATCTGCAAAAGCAAGACTGAAATGGGAGATGGCAGAAAGCTGCTGCTCTGGATCCTGTCACCCTCCCCAGCCAGGGCAAGGATTTGCTGTAGAGTCTGTGTCTACTGTTTGTCCATCTATAATCTATGATTGAAAGGGGCAGATCTGAAGATAATTGCATGTTGTTTTAAACATAGCTTTGAATCAATACAAAATTAGGTTGAGTGCTGAAGACTTGTTTTTCCTTTGTTGAATTAGATGTATCTTGCTGGCTTGGACCAGCCAGAAGATGTTTATTTATTTTTGTCACATTGATTTATTCAGCAGTATTCTGTGATTAGAGCAGGAAGAAAGCTACCTTCCAAGATTTGCCAGAAATCTTAATGTAAATGGACTTCAAAAACATCATTCCTTTTGTCATCTGTTTACTGAACCCCTATGGAATTATCAGCTTCATCTTTGAATTTTTCTACTTCATTTTCATCTATTTATATTCTAGCATGTAGCCTGAATAAAACAAACCAGTGATATTATGTTTCTTTTCTGTCCTTCCTATTTTGTATATCCCAAAACTTCAGCGCCAAGGCCCAGCTATGAAATGTGGCCATTGATTAAAATTGAGTTCCCTGAAATATATATTGTAGTTGTGGTTTGTAGAAGATCTACTTTCCTGAGGGTTCACAGAATGAATTGTTGGAGGAAGCTCTTCTGTCTCTATGAACGTGCAGCACCAGCCATAGCAGAGTCACAATCTTAACTCCAGTCTTCATGAGTGTTTTAGTAAAGCAAATAATAATTTAAAAGTGGTAAGAACATAATTACAGAGCTATTAATCAGCATTCACAAACACTTTCTGTGGCTTCGTTGTTAATGGTGTTCAGCTAATTCCTTTGGAAGAGCTTTTAACTGCATATACTCAATGCAATTTATTTTCCATTTTACCTTCTATTTATCTGTTTTTATGATAATGAATGCTTAATCCACCATTCAGCACTCCTGGTCTATGATCCATTTTTGAACATTTTAATCTGATTATACCAGTGATGTAGCTTGGGGAATTAGCACAGCAAAGTGTGAACAGCAGGACATTGTCTGGCTTTTCTTTTGCATGGAGGACTTTTTTTCAGGTAGTATTTCTAACTTTTTTTTTTTTTAATGAAAAGGAATGAAATTACTTCTGAAGGGAAATGCTGGAGAAGGTAGGATTAGGTTCAAGATTGAAATGGGTTAATAAGAGCCAGGCAGAGTAGTTCTGTGAGAATCTAGCAGCATCACTCCTGCTGTGGGTGTAGGAAGTGACCTGGATGCTGTAACAATTCAGGCGGGGTGGCTCCCCAGTGCTCTGGAGATTCAGTTTTACTGGTTGTGTATAAAACCATAGAATGAAGAGAAACTTTAGAAAAGAGGATCTGAGTAATGCTGTCCATAGCAATAAGCAACAAAAGAGACCAGACCTGCTTTTCGTGCTTCACAGACAATTCAAAGTCAATGTGTTGTTGGTTTTCAAGAAGGGCCAGACCCAAAGGCTGGTGGTTGTTGTCCAGGATAGTTCTATTGATGAGTACTTGCTGGCAACTTATCGGGGAAGAGAAGTTTCTGCTGCCATGGCTTGTTCCTTTCCCTGGAGCAGCACGGGAGCAGTGCCACATGTGTAGCACAACCACCCTGCAAAGTTTTTGTCAGCACAGCTGTTGGTCATAAGTCACAGCTTATCCAGTGGCTGGATGAAATTGCAGCAAGAGGTGGTGACAAAGGTCTCTGCTGTAGGCTCTGTCCCTCAAAAACCCCCTCATACATTACCAATTCTGGCAGTACAAGCAACCCAGACCTTTGCTTACGCCAGTGTTGTTGCTGTTAAAAGTGCTTGTTAATAACAGAGCTATTCAATTATAAAGTTGCTCCATTAAGTTGTACTGGCAACTACTTTGCAAAGCTTGACCAAAGATAAGGTTGAGGCAGTTCTTCCTTTGGATATAGTTGGGCCAGTTCCCACCAAAAGTTTTTAAACCTTTCCAAACTCTTTCTTTGCTGTTCATTCTTAGTAGTGATTTGCTATAGAAGCACCAAGCTAGAGAGGTTTATGAGAATAGTGTTGCACAATACAAGAACAGTACAGATTATTTATTACTCAGATAATACTAACAAGGTGAGAATAATTAGTTGTTACACATGGAAATTAAAATAATGGCTATTTGCTCGTAAAGCGTCTGGTAGGTTCCTGCTGCACAGCCATATCCTGCTCAGCTCAGATTGCCACTTCTCTGTGATACAGAAAGTTCCAGATGTGACAGATTGTTTGTGTAACATTGTATTTTCTCCCCCATGTTTGCACTTCTTGCAGAGTTCTCATGCATATCTGTGCCCATGTGGCAAACACTGAGGCTTCAAACTCACTAATGACGTTACCCCCAAGTCTACCCTAAATCTCTCCCCCTGTAACACAGGGATTTTGAGAACATGCAATTACCACAGGGGTGACATTTACAATCAATTTTAAGGTCAGCTAACCTACTCCTATCCAGGAAAAACTGTAAGGGTAGAGTGATTTAGCTTCACTTCACCCTCCACAGATCAGATTAACTAGAATGGCATCATGTTTGTTGCTGGTTGTGAGTTTCTGGTCGGGGCTAGCGAGTTTGGGATTGTGTCCATGTGGTCAAATCCTCTTCTCAAAACCAGCATCAAGATCAGTTCAGATGTGGAAAAGGTGGAAATCTTAGTAAACTATATAAAAAAGCCAAAGGAGATAGGAGAGAAAGTAAAGCAATAAGTTAGCAGGCACATCTGTGACAGCAAGTAGCTGTTCTGAACAGGAGGGCAGTGGATCTGCTCCAACAGGGTCAGCACAGGGAAACTGCAGGTGTTTAGGAGAAGTCTGGGGAGGGTGCATGTTGGGTGGAGTGCAGGGGCATGAGAGAAATAGCAGGGAAAGAGATCAGTTTGTTGGTAGATTTAAGTAGGACTTTTAAAGAAAAAGATGGGACATCTGGACTTGATCTATTAGAAAGGAATACCTGGATTCTACTCTTGGACAGAGTAGAAAAAGGAGATTTATGGACCTCTCTGGGCAATATTCAAGACTGTGATTTGTTGTATGTCACTCAACCAGTCCTGTTTCCCCTGACCATTCTATACTAAAATATGGGCCTGCTAGGAAGGTAATGAAGAATGGCCAGAAAGGTTGCAGAGAAGGTGCAGAGCAGCTGAGATAAGTGGGGATAATGGAAGAGGCAATAATGAAGCTGCTGAGACCCTCGAGCCAGCTAATCAACACCTTTTTTGTAAAGCTAAAAGCTCTTAAGGAGCAGTCTCCGTTTCATGGGCAAAAGGAAGGAATCCTACAAACTGATTAATCTTTCCAGAAGAGGGCTAAAAGCTCATACAAAGGCAGAATTATGTCCCAGCTCTTCTGCCACAAGCCATTGAACTTACAGTGAAATATGACAGTGCCATTTTTGGCTGGATTGGATTAATAAAACAACTGCATCTATTAGCAAAACTTAAGGCACTGTGAGATACAGTTATCCTGTGGAAAATAATGTGCTGCATTATAAAAGGTAGGTCCATTTGGCACAATACTTAATGTCTTTGAAACTGCTTTTGTTAGAACAGTGCCGGGGAGGGGAGGGGGGGGCTTATGAATAGGAACAAAAATGCCTTTTTTTGCACATATTAACTGTGAAATGAGTTAGGGATCATAAAGAAAACAATTTCCCCTTTCTTTACATCCATTCATTTTCCTTTTTGCTTACTGTCCTTCTGTGTCGGCTTCTTCCTTTATTGTGATGTTGTCATAAATAAGATGGAAAGTGTATGCTGGGTCAATGGATGACTTGTATTCCAGCTCTGTCATATTTCTCAGTGACCATGTCCCACTTGGCATGCAGCAGGGGACACAAGTACCTGAACCCGAATTTTCAGAGTAATTTTGTTCAAAATGAAGGAAAAAAGTGCTCTAAAACAACACTTTTACAATCTGTCTCCAGCATAACCCCCCCCCCCCATAAATAGGTAACAAAGCATTTTCATCCAAGTGTTAGAGAGATGTGCCCAGCTCTGCCTCTGAGTTTGCCACAGTGAACAATTTGCAGGAGTAGGGCAGGGAAATCTTCCTTGAGCTGATGGAGAGATTGGATCTGCCTAAAATACTCCATGGGGAGCCTCAGTAACAGCATATATGGGAATGTTGTGGTTGTCAGGTCTCATTCTGGAACTGTCCAGCAGTTCCACTAATGCACGTCAGATTTCCATGGTTTCAAGTCCTGGCCTCCTGACTCCTTAAATTATTAAAGCAGCAGAGTTTTTATACTGCATTTATATTTCACAGGTATGTCCCTGTTCTCCATAAGCAGACTTCACAGCATGGACCATGTAAAGAGTTTGATTGGTTTTCCTTGTTTCTGCTGTGTTTTGTATCAGATTCTCTTCCAATGTGCAGCTGGGAGCACCGTGGTGGGATATTAATTGAATTGTAAAGACTGTTTCAAAGGGATTAAAAATGTAATAGAAACATTAGACTCTGGTTCTGCATAAAGTTCACTGTAAATGCTACATTTGAATGGATAGTTTCTGTGATGCTTGGGAAGAATGAGTCTTCTGGGTTGTGAGTATGTGGAATTATTAACAGTTGTCTGTGCTTAACAGTAATGCAGCATCTCAGTGTGGGTCAATATATCATGATGAGTCCTGAGATCAATACTTACTTGTTTTGCATACTTCCAAGACTGAATGATTAATTTAGCAAACAAATATGAGAATGACAATTCCCTAGTGGAGATTGTTAGAGGAGCAGCATGATTCCCTTTTCAGACTCATGTTTTTTTGTTACGTCTCACTTTCAGAATGCTGTGTAGGTACCTGCTTTTTCAGTAGAACAAGAGGAGATGCATGAGGAACTCATGGTGCTCACAGGTGGGGCATTGTGGGACCTCTCCATTCTTGTATTCCCACTGGACAGAAAAAATGGGACAGGAGTTATCATCTCAGTGCACTGCCTGCTGAATCCTTCTCTGAATGGTGTGAAAATGGTTTTGCTCAGAAAATCCTACACTACCTTTATGCTTTGGGCTGGTTTCCTTTTTTTTGAATTGTTTTTGGCACATTACTCAGTTCTTATTTAGCCATTTCTTGAGATGGAGAGTCCATCATTTCACTATGTTTATGAGTATTTTATACTCTGCATTCAAAATATGCTCATTATTTATCATCTGAAATTCATCAAGTCATAGAACAGTTTGGGTTGGATGAGACTTTTAAAGCTCATCTAGTCCAACCCAACCTCCATGCAATGAGCAGGGATGCCTTCAAGTAGATGTGGAACTCTGTTCAATCTGACCTTGAATGTTTCCAGGGATGGGGCATCCACCACCTCTCCAGGCAACCTGTTCCAGTGTTTCACCACCCTCATTGTAAAAAGTTTCTTCCTTGTATCCAGTCTGAATCTGTCTTCTTTTAATTTAAAACCATTACCCCTTGTCCTATTGCAATAGGTCCTGCTAAAAAATGTGTCTCCATCTTTCTTATGGCACCCTTAGGCACTGGAAAGTGCTATGAAGTCTCCCTGAAGTCTTCTCTTCTCCAGGCTGAACAACCTCAACTCTCTCAGCCTTTACTTCATAGCAGAGGTGCTCCTGCACTCTGACCATTTTTGTGGCCTCCTCTGGGTTTGCTCCAACATGTTTATGTCCTGCATCATTCTGCCGTAAACACATCATTCTACTTTCAGAAATCCCTTTTACAAGGCTGACACAGCCACCCTCTATGAACCAAACCAAAACCACATCAGAATCCCTGAACTCAGTAATTTCAGCTGTATCCACAGAACTCCTCACAAATGGCCTTGTATCTGCAATAGAGATCATGAACCTTTACTCTCAGAGCTGGCAGCCTTGACTTTCTTTTGCTTTCAGTAGGTGACAAGGTTGAGTTTTCACCCAGGAACCCATTTAGAGCCCTTTTCCCTGTTCAGTCTTTTAACATGGGGCATTGTGTGCTGTAACATCTACTTGGAGATGCTCTCCATGCCAGGCTGTCAGATGCTGCTAACACGCCTTCTGCACCACAACTTCCCCTGGGCTGCTCCTCAGCATCTCTGCTGTCAAAGCCAGCTGCTCTCAACCCTGGTATGGACTTGGAAGTACAGACTGAATACTATCACACCAAGGCTGTCTGACACTGAGATACATAATGAAGTAGTGACAGGGGAGCTGCGTTTGTTATTGCTTTCATCCCCTGCTCAGAGTGACTGCAAACCTTAGGAAATGTACTTCTTGGTACAGAAATTGTAAATACTTAAGTGGCATTCAGTTTTCAAGAGGAGAAATGGAAGTGGCAGTATTTGAGACACTTGTTATGGTAAGTTCTGCACTCTGCACAGAAATGAGGACATAGAAATGTGCGTGTATATGCATTACCTCTGAAGGGTGGGTGGAGCATGTCAGCTTGTACTTTGGCACAAATAGGTTCAAATCCCAACTTTGCCTAGCTGATAACAGTGCTTCCCTGTTCTTGTCATCCTGAATCTGGTAGAATGAGGGTTGAATTTATCTCTTCAGGCATCCAGCTCTACTAACAACTGTATTTTCCACCCCCAGCCTCTGGTGTGAGTTGTAGGAAATGGCAGAACGCTTGCCAAATTTTCTTTCTGATCAGCTTTGTACAGAGGAGATATTACAGACAGTTCATTTCCAAGGCACATGGAGAAGTGGAAATAGTACTTTCTAATTAAAGATGAAATTGCCACTTAAGTCGCCAGACAGGCATTAAGCCACCCTCTGAGCTGAAGGAAATGGCTTCATGTCAGAAAACAGGCATAAATCATCTGAGAATATGAGCTTCAAGTGGTTTGGTGGGTTGATGTATAAAGAACAGCTCTTGGATATTTCCTAAATAGCATGTATTTAGTTAGTTTTTTAATATGAATTACTGTAGGGGAATGCTTAAGACAACACTATTTATTCAGCTTGCTGCAGGAGTATCTTCAATAAAGGCAAGTTCTGTGGCCAGGTGATACAGGAGATAAGAGTTAATGTTATAACTGGTCTCATGGCATATCTCTGCAGGGAAAGGGAGAAGAATCTGTTAAGAAATTTGTTTGGGGATTTACATGAAACTGTGAATGTCAAAACTTAAGGAAAACAGTCAACAGTTAAAATGGGAAAAATATTTGCATTTATAGTACTGGGCCTTTTCATATTTGTCCTCCTGTTATCAGTCATAACTTTATTGAAAGATTTAGAAATACAAAAGATAGTTATCACAGGTCACATCTGTATCATTTTCCTAGGAAAAGATTATTTCTTCCAGAAATGCCACTGTCATGAGCCACTGCCCCAGTGCTCTGCTCTGTGCATAAGTCCCAGTGAAATCAGAATATGCCAATGGAGGAAGACAGGAACAGAAATGTCAGTGGAATTGGTCTTGGATATCTGAGGATTGAAGCAGAATTTAAATAATAGTATTATGTTACTTATGACCTTTGCTCTCTCAGTGTTCTCCATGGTGGGTAGTTTCCCCTGCATGTGTTTCACTAATAAAACCAAAGGTGATTTGTTTTCCTTTTGTGTGCAGTGGTAGAGGACAATGGGATCTAAGGGTTGAAACAGCTCTTGGGCTCCTCTGTGAGCAAGCTGAGACAATAAAGTGTCGATCTGGGTTTATTTTGATGCTCAATGGTAGAAAATACCTTCTTGCAAGTTGTCTAGAGCCATTAGCATTTCAATTGTATCAGTGTGCTTCCTTCATGCATATTATCACAGCCACTGCTGCTGCTACTCTTAGTGAGAGGAAGTAATTATCAAAGGGAGAAAGGAGATCCCAAGGTCAGGTTGATATCTGAGTGCTTCCTATTTCAGACACCAGTAGTGATACAAGCTCTGAGACCTTCTCATTATCCTCCCCCACCTAAAAATACATGTTGTGTTGGTGGAGCATGTCTACATGTGTCCTCTGTATAAGTAAAGGAGGTTTAGACGTCTTATGACTTCCAGGTGGTTCCTTTGGGGTGGAACGAACCTGTCCTTTAGTGAGTAAAAGGAATTTTCTCTGCTATCCAAAAAATTGTGCCTTTCACTGAATTTGTGAGTTTGTTGCCAGTAGGATTTCACTATGCCCAATACAGGTCAACCAGACTAGAACTTGCAGTTTTATATGCATTTATGTATTTTAAAAGAAATTTACGGGTAAGCAAAACAACATGACACTGGCCTTGGTTTTCCTGTTTGGGGCTTTGCCCAATTTATTAAACCTGTGGAAAGTGGAAACAAACTTTGTTACTCTAAAATGCACTCAGCTCACGCCTGTCAACATGTTAAAAAATGACATACAAAGTAGGGGAAAATTCAGACCCTTAAAACTGTTTCATGGACATGAAGTAGTCTCAGTTCCTCGTATGGTGGCAGCTGTGCTGCACAGAAGGGTGTGACAGCCTGTTTTTCTGTCACCTTCAAGTCTTCTCCTTTTTCCTTAGTGCTTCAAGCTGGACCTTCTCTGTGTGGTTGCCTGTCAATAACTGTGCCCATTTACTTGTAGTAAATATTTTTCTCTTTATATGTCAATCAGAGGGGAGAGAATTTTCAGGAGAAGTAAATGCCAGGTGGAATTTTTGGTAACTTTTTGTCGGCTTTTCCAGTCCAAAGTCTTTCTCCCTTCCCTTCGTCTGGGAATCAGTGAAGGTTGTCTTGAAGATCTGGCTTTGTTTATTGAAACCCCGTGGAATAACAAGACTTGAAACTTCACTGATTTTACTATCACTGTGCTCCGAGATATGTGCTGTGAGGATAGGGACTTGACATAACATTTCTTTTCCTGTCATCTCTGATGATGCAGATGCACAAACGAGGTTCTAGTTGTTTACTTGCATGTTAATTTTAAGCTTAATTAGTAACACAAGGGGTGCAGGGAATTAGTGTTTGACAAATGGAAGAAGACACATTGGTAGGAGAATGAAGCAATGTTTGTTTTTTAGCTCCTAAGAGGCTGTTGCAAACTATGAAGAGAAAAGGAAAACAAAGTTGAACTATAGGAAAAGTACTTGGGAGTGTGTCCTTTCAAGTACTCCTTTTTCTGATTTTAAAGGGTAATGGCTGCAAATGTAAAGAGCATAGTAAAGTTTGTCCTGTATTTCATTTTCTACAGGAAGAAGAGCCAGCATGAACCTGTCTGTTTGTTCCTTGGCAAAGACATGAGCCTAAGTTCCAAGGAAGGAAATATTGGGTATAACCCATATATTTTCATCCACTTCTGTGATTCCTGCAATACATTAATAGCTTTATTCCAGCCATGTATTGGTTGAACAGTCAACAGAAGAGATTGTTTCCTCATTCCTATTTAGCCCCTGCTGAGGCACAGGCAAAATGGCTTTAAGGACCCCTGCCAATCTGCTTTACCTTTAATCTTTCCCCTTCCTAGCTGAAAAGCAGACTTTGTGGAGGATCTCACCTGCTGCTATTTCTAAACCCTCTCTTAGATTGTAAAATGGCACCAAGGGTCTTATAAAAACTGATGGAGAGTCAAGACCGGGGGTATGACCTGTGTTATGAGCACTAAGCAACAGCATCCGTTGTTCAGGAGATAAGATTTACCACTGGCTCATATTGTACTGTTGTTCCTGGTATGTTTAGAGGCAATATCTCCTCCTTTCCTGCTGTGCATGCCATCGCTCACCTGGAAACACAGAGCAGCAAGATCAAAGCACACGAAACAGCTACATTGCACTTGCAAGGTGCTTTAAAGTTTTGTACCTCTGTTCTTGGTAAGACTGTGAGCTGTCATTTGTACAACCTCAGCAAAACACACCAGCTTGGCTCCACAGCTAGCTTTGGATTCTGAGAGCCCCTGGAGGGCAAGCACTTGATTTAGAATTGGAGGAAAAGACTGCAAAAGTTCAGTAGGAGCAGGTGAAGGGTGGGAATTCCTGTGCAGCTTGTGCATGAAAACTAATGGGTCACAGTTCCTGCAGCATTTCATCTTTGAATGATTATCTCTGTGGAACAGTGCTTTGCACAAGAAGTGTGTCTCAGGTCCTCCCAGCAGCTGGGAATCCTTCTGGGTTTGTTTAGTTTAAAATGTCAGTCAGCAGTGCTGATGAGTAGGGCCATGTGGAGAGGGCACCCATGCTGAAGGTCATGAGAAACAGATCTGCACTTCTCATCCCCAGAAACCTTTGCTGTCTTCCAACAGGATCTCTTGGTGTATCTGTGTTTGTGTGGGGGCACCATGTGGCATTGCTCTGTGAGGCCTGTTTTGTTGTTTTGCCTGGATTATTCTTGGGTGTTCCCCTTAACTGTGCTGACTCTGCTGGGAGAGGGAAGTACACAGCACCTTCTGGTTTGGCTGGTCCCATGGAGAGTTCTTGTAGAGACAGTAGGGACTACTTCCATTTCCCCCACTCTACAGCTCCATCATCAAAACTTCAATGACTGATTATTGTTAACATTTGCTGTAAGTTTTGGTGTTCAGTGTGTTTCTTCTTTCATATACAAAGAGTTGATGAGTAAAGCGTGTGTCTCTGCCAGGTAACTGTTTACCAATCTGCAGACTGGGTTTGAAGTCCATATGCATTTTAAAATGTGTTGATATGGTTTGGGTTTTGTTTGTGTTTTGGTTTGGTTTCATTTGCTTAATTTAGTTTGGCATTGGGTTCTCATCTGCTCCTTGCTAAATTCATGAGCATTTACAGAAATTTCAGTGTGCCTGTTAGTAAAGTGAATTCACTCTGGGGTTTCTGAGCAAAGCAACTGGCCCTGCATAGATCTGTTTTCATTGCCCTTCCCGAGCTGGTCTATACAATTCTAATTTTGCTGCTTTATACTTCCCTTGAGAAACCACTTGCTTTTTCTTGAAATGACAAAGAGTACAATGGAAATTGGATTGGTTCCCAAATGCTATGAATCTTTTTTCTGGTTTTGGGAGGGACTTTCAAGATTATTGAGTAAACTACAAGGAGAGTTAAACACATATTATGCATCTACAAGCAATATACCTCTAATGTTTACACTGTGTTAGCTATCTTTTTTTTTCTTTTTAATAGATACAGACCCCCCATTACAACTTTTCCCAGTTTCAAGTTGTTAGTGCATTCTGGAGTTATTTATGGATATAGTACATGACATAAGTGGGAAAAGAGTAACTTTCAGCAGCCCTCTGCTCAGTTACCTAAAAGGAAAAAAGCCCATTCCACATTTTAAATTGCTCAGCTTTAATAAAAGGCATAGAGAGAGTTCTTCTTCCTCCTTCAGTCTGAGCTGAGGCCAAATATTTTCTGCCTTCCACCAGGGACCAAGGGAAGGATGCTCAGAGCTTCCCAGCAAGGTTTCCTGAAATCACAGGGAAGGATATCCTGTCAGGAATTCAAAAGGCACCAGCACAAGCCCTGGTTCTTAAACCAGCACTCAACAGTACTTTTCTCCTTTTTTTATGAGGCCAGCTTTCTCTAGATCAAAGAGGGAATTTTCTGGAACCAAGAGGTGTGTAAGCATACATGTTCTGGTCATATTCTCTATGCACAGGTTATCTGAAGCGGTTCCAAATTGTTTCTGGACTACTGTTGCAATATTTTTATTGCAATCTTTTATTTTTCCATTTTTAAGCATTATTAATTAATCTGGTTATTTCAATGAAATGTGAAGATGAAAATGATTGATCTATTTTCTTCTCCTGCAAAGATAATAGTGCATTTTGATTTTTGTTTGTTTTATTGTTTTGGTGTGGGTTTTTTTTTAAATTTAGTTTTATTTTTTTTTAAATATCAGGATTTTCTTGGCAAAATTTTGGGTCACAATCATCTTTTGAGTCCATGGCTATCTTAACTGAGTTGAGCCTGACAACTTTTTGACAGTCTTCTGCAGCTGGACAATAATTCCATTGAGGTTTATGTAACAATTCAATCACACTCCACCTGCATTTGCCAGTCAGTCATTCTCTAGAAAAATCTTATAATTAGGACGTAATGCTGCAGACCTGTGCTGACTTCAGTCCTGTTCTGAGGATAACTCCCACCCCTTTCCCTGTGATATCAGTTTCCTGTTCTTTGTGCTCCCACAAATAATACACTGTATGCTTTTAGTTTAGTCTATTTACTCTACTTTCTTTTTGCATTGTTTTTGTAAATTTATTCCTCCCACAACTGAAATTATTCTTACAAAATTTCTCTCTCAAGTCTTTGCATTTTTGTGGAAGTTCATATTGCTATCCTCAGATAGACTTGAATCCATATCCTCTCTCGACCTATATATTAAGATCTTTGTTTTGTTCAATCTATTTTAATTTGGGGAATGATAAAATGTGACTGAACTTGATCCAGATGGAAAAACACAAAGTTGTTCAAATCCAGAGGATATTTCTGTATATGTTGTTATCAAAACTTATCCTTAATAATGATGTTCTAGTGTCTGGGTGCCCATTTAGGGACTAAGTTATCCCCCAATATTTTATAACATATGTGGAAACAACTATTAATTTCCTTATTGGTGAATGCAGAGCTATATTCAATTTTTGTGCATTCATGCCTTTTCTTCAGCATCTTTTTAAGTTCTTTATAGAACAGGATTTATGCCTACTTTGAAAAAAGAGAAGTGGCATTTTATTCTTTCTTTGACAGACTGCTTTGTCCCTTGATGAAAGGCTACCTGTTTGGACTACTCTTCATGCAGGAACTTGTTTCCTTACTCCAGTTCTTATTTTAAGGGAGATTTGCTGGTTCTCTGTTGTCTAACCTAATAGTTCAGGTGTGTCTTGTTAGGCTGGTTGGATTCATTCCCACTTCCTTATGTGATGCAATACCACTGCTAATCAAAATGTTAGATGAATAACCTGGCCCTGTGGGATTTCAACAAAAATAATAATACACGGAAGGGAGGGTTAATGAATTAAATTCAATTAAAAAAGTAATTTGTAGAATAATGATGTTTCCTGGTCTGCATTCTGTATGAAATTCTTCTAATAGAGAAGACATTATTCCCCTATTATTCCCCAGTATCCCTCCTTTTCTTCTTTCAACTGAAGTATCATGTATCTTATTCCTGTGTGGCTTCAGTCAACAGTGGGTCAGAATCATTGTCCAGTGGATGATTCAGGCTAGGTGAGGTTTTGCTCTCCAAGAAGGTTGTGAGGCTCCCTGTGGTGAGTGGCCTGAATTTCTCTGACTTGTTGGAAAAGCTGTGTGTGTGAGAGAGAAAAGGGCTGGCATAGTGTGGGATGGCAGAGCCTTCTGTTGGGGTAGGCTTTTTTGGGAAGGAATGGTGAAAAAAGCAGAGCAATGGAGCTAGAATTTTAATTTTGTCAGTGCAGAAGAAGATGGTTGGAAAGAATCACCAGTTTGATGTTAAATACTCCATAAAACAGTGCAAGAGTAGGCTGGTCTTTATAATTACCCTTCCCCTGAGCCACTAGAAGAGGCTCATTTCTTTCTGGACCTACACATTTCATTGCTAATGGTCTTTCTTATGAGCCCTGCAAAGCTGCTTTGCCTTCAGCAGAGATTGTTTAGCATCTTACCTTCCCTGAGGCAAAGTTCGTTTGCATTCACTTTTGTTTTCTTGGACTGCTGTATTTTCTTACCATGGAGGAGCCAAAGTACTTTTCCAGAGTCTCATATAGGGGTGTGTTGAGGAGACCTAAACAACTCTGACTCTTCCTAAATCTTCTGCAGTCACAGGTAGTGCTCCAGAGCTAGACATAAATCACTCCTGATGTCTTTTCTTTCTCTTTTGTAATACACCTCACTCCATTAACTTCAGAACATGAGGCCCCATCTTCCAAAAGGCATCATACTTTGATGCGTTCAGAGATAGATGTGAAAAGCTCAGTGCTGAGGAAGGAGGTGAGCCACATCCCACCAAACCTTCACATACTGTTTCTTCCCTCATGTTGTGTTTACTGATGGTGATTGTGAGCACAGGGCAACACCAAACAAGGAGCCCAGCAAGAGCTGGAAAACAGCAATTTCAAACGAGAGACGATTTCCAGCCATCAGAGAGATAACCCAAGGAGTTGCTGCTCCCTTTCCATGCCATTAGCATCAAGGGCAGCCACCATGTGGAAAGGGACACAATGTCATTTTGCTTTCCAGTCTCCCAATGTATATGAAGGCTCTTTTCTGCTTCTCCCCATTTTCTAACCACAACCAGCCCTGAAAAGGTTGGGGGATAAACACCGACCTCCTGATTCATAAATTGCTACTGATTTTCTGGGCTGTTGTCTGTTGCTTACATTTCCCTAAACACTGGGCATGATTTCTTTTTAGAAAATGCTGAGTAAAGATATACTGAAGGATGAAAAATGCACAAATGTCTTGATTTTTAGCTATAGAAAGAAATACCTTAGCATAGTACTTCTCTCTCCTGCTGTCCCACTTCCATTATCTGAGGAGATTGTTATAAGGCAGTTCAGACTCTGACACACACTTTGCAAGTATAGATTGTCTTTCACTGCAGTGCTGCTGTAAAACTTGTTTGTGGGAGAAATCTCTTAGCTTCCCCTGTGATCTCCAATGTTAATCTTACCACTCTTCAGCTCTTGTTAACATTACCTCTACGCTTAGGGAAGGACTAAATGAGTCACCTGCTGACAGACACTGAAGTCTTTAGGCACAAACAGAAATATTGATCACTCCAACATAAAAACCTGTTTGCATTTCTGTGCTTTCTCTCAATACTCACCTGGTATTTGGATGCAAATAAATGCTTTTATCCATCTGAGGACTCTTAACTACCATTTGCTGATGAACACACCTATGAATAGTAGCAGTAGGGCACTTGTGTCTGTGCCTTCTTCGCTGTATCTCTGTACTTGAGCTACAGCAGCTGAAATGAATAGTGTTACAGTGTAGACAGAACAGCTTGATCAGGGCATAATAATTTGGAAGCATAGCTGTCCCCAGAGCAGCATGGAATGCTTGTGTGATGGGGCTGATGTTGTGTGCTGTTGTACAAGGACTAGAAAATATCTGATAAACCTCTGGATGCCCCTCGTGTACTAAAATGTCTCCAGTTTTTCAGCCCTGGAAGCGGCACCAAATCTGTCCAGACTCACTGATGAGGGAATCATCTCATTTCAGGAGACTACCAGAAGCATGTCTCCAGCAATACTGTCTGCACTTATGTCAGCAAAAGAGTAGCAGTTTCACAATCTGATTAATTTCCTAACTCAAAAAATTCACTAGTAAAATGAGTAGTTAGAAATGACAGCTTAAAAAAGTGAATCTCATAAAAGTAAATTGAGTTCAGTAAAGTCAAATGAGATACGATGGTCTTTTATTTGTTGGCTGCCCAAAATCCTGTTAACTTTAGGTTCTGGTCACTGAAGTGTTTTACTTAATGATATCACTGGAAATAATTAGGTACGTGTTGCTGATGTAAAGGAAATTCCAGAACTGATTGTATATAAACTGATAAGGAATTGCTGCTGGTGAAGTTCTTGGAAATAGGAGTTGGAAAGAGGATAACTATTGCAGAAAACTTGTTGATTTTAGTCAGTAGGCACATAAAACTGAACTGATCTGTTAAAGACAAAGCTGTTTCCTCAGAAATAAGGCAATATTTTCCCCTACAGGGATATTGCTTGGCATTGCTGATGTCATTCATTGAAGAAAAAACTACATTTCCTTCATAGAAGGAGAAATACAATGGGCTGTGTCTGTATATATGGAGCTATAATTTGCATAGGACTCTTTCAGATAAGACAAAAGACACCTAAATAATCAAAGCTGGGCTCATGGTTTTGTGAAAATTTTTATGTTTTCCTGCAATTATCAATGTCACGAAAGGTGCATCTCACTTCATGCCATTGCCATCTATAGCATTACAAGGGGCTGGTAGTTTATGATTACCACCAAGGGTTTGGGGAACTGGGTAGAGGCTGGGGATACAGGTTTCATTACAGAGGCCTGTAGGGCCATGATCTGCCCCTGCTATCAACAATCATCAGCAAAGGATTTGGAGGATGAGACACATCTACAGGAGCTCAAGGGTGTGGCTCTGCTCAGCTCAAGGGCCAGTTTCCATAGTTCCCAGCTTGGGGACACCAAGTCCAAAAATCCCCAAAAGAAGATGGACTGGATTTTCCCTGCTAATGTTCTTCAGAACAGCTGTCCCAGAGGGTGATTTGCCATTAGCGTGGGATTTTTTGAGCCAAGGACAACTCAGACTCCTGGGTCTGTGCTCCTCCCATACAAAGGCTGGTATCTCTCAGGTGAGCATCTCCATTTCTCCTCGTGCTGAGGTGCCGGGGGGTTGCAGGGTTGAGCATGTCCTGCCTAGATGAACAATGAGCTGAGTAGTTTTTCTTGGTTTTTTGATGGATTTTCAAAGTAAGGCATAGCTGTTCTGCCTCTGCTGAGAAGGTGGGCAGTAACAGCTCTCTGAAGGAGGCATCTGGAGACTCTGTGGGGCAAGAATATCTTTGTGGCAAGAGATGCCTGCTTGCAAGAGAGTTCTAACTCTGCACCTCTGCTCTTGGCTGCTACCAGCTGCTGGTCTTGGTGTGACATAGTTCGTTCTCAGCCCTCAGAGCCAGACAAAAGGCTTTGAATCCTACTGTCTGCAGCATGACAACTGTTTTCTTTTGCTGTCACCTTTCATACAGACTGATAACTTCTTGCTGTTTCGGAAGTTGGAAGGCTCAGTACTTAGGGAGACTGAAGTTCACCTCTTGGCAGAAAATTGAGTCTGAGTGTCACTGAGCTCCACCTTCTTAAAATGATTCAGTTTGATTCAGTGCTCTTGCACGAATTGAATGCTATGCTTTTGTTTGCTTCACCTTTCTCCTAAAAGCTTCTACGCCTTCAGAGGCAAACTCCAGATAAAGGATGTTGTTAGAGTGGCAAAATGTTGTGTTCAGCGTGGGTGTTAAAAAGATACTGCAAGCAATTTCACTAGCACTAATAAGGGTAATTAGAATTGTGTGGCTTAAAAGGAGCATGGTGGGTTTAAAAGCCTAAAAGCTACAGAAGTCTGCAAATAGAGAGATCATCCTCAAAGGGAAAGTTTTACAGATATGGACTCCTACCCCGAACAATAAGTGCTGAGAACAGCAGGGTGAGGAATGTTGTGGCTTTTAGAATAAGTGGCCCAATCATTTGATTCATAGAAGAGGCTTGACTTCTTAAATCTTGGTCTTCAGAAAAGCTTTCCCTGAGACCCACCATTTGAGAATCCTTAGAAAAATTTCTATTAAGTGGCTGCTTACACCAAGCTCTTGTTTATAAGGAAAAGAGGAGCATGAACTGAAATCCTCATTTCAGTAATAGTAATACTGTTATTTGCTTAAGTGGGAGAAATTACTTCTGTGCCTTATGTTGGCAGAAGGGTGCTGTGGTTAACAGTAATTCTAAAAAGGGATTTCTTGCATAAAGTTAATCCAAACTTTTAAAAATGCCTCCCTAAAAGCCAGGGAAAAGGCTGTTGGAAACTGGTCTAAATGTTAGTTCATAACCGAGGCATAAGATATTACTCTGTGTCTCTGAAGAGATAAGAATAGCATGGCAGAAATAACTGTATTGGGAGCACTCTAAGTCCTGGTAAATGTGAGATAATGAGGCTTAAGTTTATTCCACTGAGATGAAAATAACTTGTATTTCACTGTACTTGATGCGGTCAGCAGTGCCTGTGGATGGTCATCAAGGCTCAGCTGGCCCATGGTAGCTGTTCTTCAGTAACCTGACTGTACAGGTTGAAAGGCAAAGATGGAAAAAAAGAACAAAAAGAGAAAAAACTGGGTCTGAACACTTTCTAAAACAGCAACGGTAGTGGGATTGGAATTTTGCTTTACCATTATCTGGAAGATCAAAGCTTCTGGCTGGCTGGTGTGTCCTCCTCTCTCATACCATGGCAAGCAGCCCATTTACCCCATAGGTAGGTAACAGATGATCAAAAGCTTTTATGCTTTTCCCAACTATATTGACTAGTCCAATAAAAATAAAGCCATCTTTTCCTGCACACATTGCTTTTCTTGTATCCTTACAAGCCTAGAGCATTATCACTCCTATATCCTTAACACATTCAAAATGGGAGGAAAACCAGATGTGAAGTGGGAAATTAACCCTGTATCAGTCCTCTCTGAGTGATGACAACCCTGTACCATTCCTGTCCAGTTAGTTAGGACACTCACCTAATGATACTGTATCTATTTTAATGGTAAGAGTATTCATGTTTAACTGGACAAAGTATTGCTTTTTTGATATTGCTTCTTTGGCTCTTGTCTGATCCACAGAAATCTTGAAGCTTCCCTGTTCACTCTATCAAGCCCCAGCTGCTCAGAATTGTCTGCAGCTCAGGTAGGAGACACTCATGGCTGTAAATATTGACTTTCTGATTCCTTCCCTGCTGTGGTTGACGTATGTTGTTCTCTGTTCTCTCTTTAAAGCCCGATTACTAATATTGAGGAGCTCAACATAATCCTGACTCCTTTTGTATTACTGAGCCAGCGACTCCTTTTCTAATATTGAGCCAGTTAACCTCTGATCTATTAATATCAAACTGTAAAATTCAATAAGTAAGGGCTATGCTTTAAATAATTGAGCACAGGCCAGCAGGGTAATTAGATATTATGAACTGGGGGTGAAGAATATCTAATAATCAGAGGAGAGATGCAAATCCAAAGTGAACATGTCTCTGGAGAATGACTCCTTTTTCATTTAGGGGCTGCTAGAGAGGCTGTGTAATACATACGCCTGCAAACTAGTCTGTCAATACTGTGTGGGGTCAGGAGGAAAGTATGTATAATGCTGACATGACCAATAAGGAATATGTGCCAGAGTCGAAATAATTTGGATTAATATTTCTTAATTAGTGTAGGAAACATGTAATTCAAAGACATGAACACTCCTAAGCATCTTCATGATTTATTCATGGCTGTTCCTAGTTGCTGTGGAAGCAAACCCTGACAAACTACAGACCTCTTAGCTTCCTGTTGATATTAAATCCAAATCCACTTGCAAATAACTCCTCAGCAAGTTGTTAGTCTTGGTGCCCCAGAATATTTTTCTCTGGTAGCACTGCAGGGAAAACCTTCAGATCCCAAATGTCCACTCATTCCTGATGGAGGTAAAATTGGATGTTATATCAGATCTTATAGGATCACTAGTGTTAGAGACTCCAAAATTTAGGGCAGGGACATAAAGTCCCAGGTACTCTGTGTTGGTGAGGCCACACCTTGAGTATTGTGTTCAGTTCTGGGCCCTTCAGTTCAGGAAGGATATTGAGGGGCTGGAGCGGGGCCAGAGAAGAGCAACGAGGCTGGAGAAGGGACTGGGGCACAAGTCCTATGGGGAGAAGCTGAGGGAGCTGGGGGTGTTTAGCCTGGAGAAGAGGAGGCTCAGAGGTGACCTCAGCACTGTCTAGAACTACCTGAAGGGAAGTTCTGGCCAGGTGGGGGTTGGTCTCTTCTCCCAGGCACTCAGCAATAGGACAAGGGGGCACGGGCTCAAGCTCTGCCAGGGGAAATTGAAGTTGGAGATCAGAAGAAAATTCTTCACAGAGAGAGTGCTCAGGCATTGGAATGGGCTGCCCAGAGAGGTGGCGGATTCACCATCCCTGGAGATTTTTAAACGCAGATTGGATGTGGCACTGAGTGCCATGATCTGGTAAAGGGACTGGAGTTGGACCAAGGGTTGGACTTGATGATCTCTGAGGCCTTTTCCAACCCAATCGATTCTACTCTATAATTCTATGATAGCCACCAAAGAGCTCTTGTTGACACAAATGTGTCTAAAATCAACTTCTGTTTCCATGAAAGCCACTGTTGTTTGAGTCTGAACACTCTGAAGGAAATCGTGAGAAGTTTGGTAAGTAAATGCTTCTTGCTATTCTTTCCTGACATTTGTTTGCAAGAGCTGAGTCAGTTTGCATGTACTGTGGAAATTGCCTGTGATTATCCTCCAGTTCTCAACAATTACTCAAAATGTGATAGAACAATATTTCAGTATGACTAAGTTAAAGCAGAGTCTTACTGGGCTAAGGCATTTTGAACTCGATGGGACTGCTTATGTGGTTAGAATTAAGTTGCAGCTCCAAAATTAATCTAGATTTCACTATCAGTTTATTTACTCCTTTTTTAAGGGCAGTGATGTAAAATTGTACATCTCAAAAAGGGGCTGTGAAGGGCAACCTCAAGGAGCTTTGAATCATGGTCAGCACTTTATTTTAAAAAAATGGATGATAAAAAGGGGTATTTACTGGTCCTGAAAAGAGCAATTCATCTTCCTGGGTAAACACTATTCCTAAAGTGGAGAAAAAAATTCTCCAGACAGTTGAATTACTGACATCTATTGCAAGACCAGACATCCTATGCTCCTACCTTAGTATCTGAACTGAGATGCACTGAATCTCTCCATGATTCAGTTTCTTTCATGTATTTGAGGTGCTACATATACTCATTTCTACAGCCAGCTGCATCCTGGGACCTTATTCTTGAACTGCTTGCAATGAAAAGCAAAGGAGAATTCAGGCTTATATAGTTTTCTGATTTCCTACTTACTTCTTTTTGTTCACGGTTCCACATAATAAATGAGGAACTCTTAATTTTCAGCAGGGAAAACACAGATCTAAGTGTCAATATAGGACCTAGTCTGGTTTACATGGACTGCCTTGTGATCTCAGTAGCAATCCTGAGTCCCCTGGGTAGCACAGAAGGCAGAATCTCATGTCTTAAATTAATTCTATTCAAGGCTTCCTCTGGAGTCCCAAGTAAAATCAGAATGGTGTCAATGTCCCTGGAAAGTATGAAGAGCTTTGTAGGTAAACTCAGCATCTCAGCTCAGCTTTGACATTTATTCGTTATGTGGCAATTCCCAGCGAGGCTCCTACAGTTCTGCCGGAAGTACACACAAATGGAAATTCTCCAAAAGAGGGGACAGAGATTCTGTTTATAGGTTAAAAGTAGGTTATTAGGAAATTAAATTATTTTAGTGAAATTTTGGCTGAAAATCATCAAGGCCTCTTGGGCTCAGATAAAAATAGAAAGAAAATTGCACTGAGTTATTTCTGTCAGTAATTTCTGATGACTTCAGTCTGTAGAGTTATGCCCCTCTGTATCAACAATATTGTTTTACAGATCCATATAAAAACATAGAACCCATTTTGAAGAGCAGACATAAATACTATGAAAGAAAAAGGGCATAAAGAATGAGGGAAATTTCCCTCTTGAATCCACTTTTCCATCTATGCTACAAGCTTTGCTGCAAGACTCTTCAAACTGATGAGCCTGAACTCTCCTTTCACAACTTAAAACTGAAGAAGTAATTCAGCTTTTACACCCTCACCAAATGCAAAGCTCATCTGCTTGTCTGTGAATTTTTCTTTGCTCCCTCTTAATTGCATCCATGTGTATTAGCAACCACTTGTGTCTCTAATAGTGTTGGAAAACTTGCAAAGACTGAACGCTGAGAGTGGCAATTCTGAAGTGTGACTCCACTTGTGCTAACTAACTGTGTGGGGCTTTTTTTTTGTTGTGAGGGGGTGGGATTATGTTTCTGCAATGTGCTGCAGAAGTGGCATCCCTAAAGGATGAAGAGATTGCTGCTTGGGACCCTAACCAAAAGAAGAATTAGAAGAAAACAAGATTTTTTTTTCCTTTTTGTTAATTTCTATTTTCTAATTTATTATTTCAAAGGTTGATTTTATGTGAGATAAGAAAACTTGAACTTTCAGTAAGTGTTTAATGTTATATTTAAATGGAAAGACATGTCAGGCATTGCAGTTTGGGCTGAGAATACTGCACCTCAGGTGGTAATTTATTTATTTATTTGTTTGCTTGTGTATTTTTTCATTCACTCATTCATTTTACATGCACATTAACAGAGCACCTCGTCCTGGATCTCAGCACTCTACCAGATGCTTAATAATTCAACAAAATAAAGACAAGAAAGAGCACTAGCAAACTAGGAGAAGCCTGTTTGGACATGAAAACAGCTATCTGCAAAAACCAGATTCCATCTTCTCATGTTTCCTTCAGATCATCTCAATCCATATGTGGAAACACAAGTCCTGAATCTCTGAAACTCTGCAAAGACCATCCCCAATGGGATTTTCTTGTGCCCTCAAGAGCAGACCTAGAGGCCTCTGGAAGCAAAAATAAAATGAGGATTACAAGCTGCAGCATTCTCAGAAAGCATATTCTGAGTAGTTTCCTTTCTTATGTTCAAAGCAGGGTTCAGCACTTCTGTTGGTTTTGTCTGTGGGAACATAGGGAGAGAGAGTGCCTTGGATCAGAAGGAAGCTGATTCAGGGATGTGGAAGTGTTGCCAAATGCTGAAACAAAATACTTCAGTCTATATAAAATTATAACACTTTTAGCCAGGCATTTTAAAAGACTTACTGGATATACTTAATTTTTTTCTTGTTATAAGAAATAATGCAGAACTCCCTCTCTACCTATATGCACACACATTTCAAGCTTGTCAATTTTCAAAATCGATATCTCAAAAAGTTAGGAAATGGCAGTATAAAAGAATCACATTTACTCTGTTTTTCTTCACTATGGTATTGACTTCAGTAATTTGTAAGCATAGTTGATATTTTATCTTTCAGTTTCCACAGGATTTCTGTGTTTGAAGACTAACAGCTTTCCTATTCCTTTTTTTTGTGCCTATAGATGACACCTGGCTGCAAAAGGAGCAATGAGAGGGAAAGTTCTGCTCAACTTCTGCTATCATTAGATTCTTCTCAGTACAACCAAGATGTTCAGAAATTATATGGACATACACGTTTGCACACCTGCTTGTGTTGTAATCTCTAGCCGGATTCAACCTCTAAATTTCCTTGATAATCTGAGTTAGAGTGAGGTAAAGTGAATTTTGCACTTACATAGTATGAAGGGAGGCCACAGATGGATATTCTTGGCTGACACCTGAATTTTGTCACGAGGATAGTGGTAAGTATACAATGATAAGTGTACAATGCCAGGTGGTGTCCTGTATGGCTGCTTGCTGAGGCACAGAACTATTTCCAATTCAGGTATTATTTATAGCCTGCTCTTGATGTCTTCTTAACCAAGTGCATGAATTCTGTCATACCGTGTGCTGGTGTTCTTACATGGTAAAATCATAGCTCTCTATTCTCTGTTTCACTAGAAGCAGGTACATTTTCTGTGGAGCTCATTAGTCACAGTGTGAGTGAGAACAGGAATGTGACATGCAGACACATCTGGGGGCACCATCAGTGGGTGCGCTGGGAGGGTGTCCAGGTGGCAGGAGTGCAAACAGCAACCTCAGTTTGCAATGAGCAAACCCCAACAGAGCCCCATGTGAAGAGAAAGCTAAAGTGGCCCATAAGATACAAACCTGCAGCTGGCAGCTGATGGTGCCACAATTGGGCTGCTCCTGGGGCTATCTACAATGTGTCAGCACTCTGCAGAGGTTCAAAACTGGCTGGTTTTTGGATTATGGACCTTAGATCCCTCTTGGGTAAGTAGTCACTGCAAGCAACAATCTTTGCTCAGGAATTAACCGAGAAAGGGGGCTTTAAGGAGAACAAACCCAAGTGAGGAGCAAGGTATGGCAGCTGGAACAGGTCATCAAGCAGAAGGAGGTCTGGCTGGTACTGTGCAAGCAGCTGGAAAATGGCCTAGGGTGTCTACAATGAAGAACATCTACATGAAGAATGTAATGAGAAACTCACAAAAGAAGGAGTAATATATATTCACAAGTTATCTAACCTGGAATGCTCTGAGGTATATGAGTAATAAACTGAGAGAACTGCCTTCTTGCACAAAAAAATGTCTTAGAGGATTCACTGTCCTTCAGTTTGATCAGAAATAATGTACCTTATAACATCCTCATCTAGTTTGGATTCACCTCCAACCTCTTGTTAAAAAGTAATTTTTTTTTTTCAATTTTGTGCCCCACTACAACTCCAAAACATTCTTCCCACTAAGATAAACAATTGGATCATGCAGCTGAAAGACTGGGACATCCACCAGACACTGTGTAGGCTATTCCCTCCATGCCCCAAACCCACTTTTGTATTTTAGAGCATCTTGAAGCATTTCACAAAGGTCGGTTAATTAGCAGTTTTAGACCAAGCTTTGCAAACAGGCAGAAGCCTTTATCTAGCACAAGAAGACTGGAGCGTCTGCCCTGTTTGCTTTGGATCTGAAGGATGATGGCTCTGCTGGAAAAAATGGACATGTGCTTACTAAAGCTGACACCTGGAATGATGTTTTTTCCTCTAGTACAGACTGGAATTTAGCTACCATATTCTTAGAAACCTCTAATGATGGCAGTCTAAACCCCTCCCACCAGTCTGTCCCAGCTTTTAAATATCCACACTGTCCATATTTTCCCCAGTCTCTAAGCATCCATTTGTGTAGCCTAAGCCTCTTAGATCTCTGCTACAGCCAGCATGAAGAAGACTTTATTTCAATCCTTTTTTCTTTTTTTGCATATATATATTTTATGTTGTTGATATTTGTTTTCTCAGTTTCTTTTTTTCCAAACTGAACTCAGTCTCAAGTCTTTCCTCTAGGTCACATTTTCTAGAGCTCTTGTTGTTGTTTTTCTCTGCTCTCTCTGATCTGTGCACTCCTTGAACTGAGATGCTCAAAGAAAAAGAGTTTTTTTCTCAGTGATTTGGTCAGCTTTGAGATGCAAAGAAGAAATGCTGTTTGTATTTCAAGACTTATTTTATGGTTTGGGTTTGGTTTCTTTCTTTTTGATTTTTTTCCCCCTGTTTTTTTAAGCAGTTTGACATTTACTTCTGTTTACTTTGTGATCCTCTAGAAACTTCAAATCGTTTTTGCAGAAGAGCTGCATAATCAGCTCCTTCCTAGCTTTTATGCAGTTGATTATTCTAAGGAGTTTGCACTTGATGCTTTACATCACAGTCCTTACAGGCTGCTTCTCCAAGGGGACAGTTTTATCAATTCTTCACACTGAAAGGCAGAACATATTAACCTTAGTTTTTAGAAAGGCTAACCATATTCACTGCACTCCTGGCTGGTTTACTGTCCATGAAGAGTGTAACTGTAGCTGCAAAAAATTAGGAAAATAGCATTTAATTTTTCTTTACCTTGAGCATCTTTTATCCTAATCATGTAGTACATATACGTACTGTTAAGTACTGTCATGGAACCATTTTGGAACCCAGCAAAGTTCAAATCTGAAAGGATAAGGGAGAATGTAGTTCACTGGAGCACTTTTTCTAGGAGAGCTTTATTGAAATTTATAGAAACACTCTGAATTTGATGTCCTGGTATTTTCTGATGCTGAAGTAAGTCACAGAGTAATATTCCCCACCATATCAGAGCTGAGTTACAGCAGGGTTCTTTTCATCTGCCAGGTTATATAGGAGATTTAGAAACTTCCTGCTGTCTCTTTGTATGAGCCTGAGGATGCTAACTGCCGGTTATTAGTAACTAATGGAAATTAGTACATGACGAATATGGGGAAAAATTAAGGTCCCACTTATGTTCTTCTGTAATAAACAGCACTTGCACTTTCATGGTTGCTATTATCACAGGGTGAGCTCTGACAGAAAAAGAGAACTGGGGGTGTAGATCAATTTGCAATAATAATAATAATAATAAAAAAATAATCTCGAGGAAACCAATTCAGTGATTGCAGTATTACGCTAAACGAATGGAAATGCAGTATTGTTCACTCAGTGACTAAGCCAAGCTGATGCTGTATAAGCCATATGTCACGGCTGTCAATTCTTTGCAACTTCTATTAGGACAAGAAACCTGCAAACCCCTAAATCACTGAGAAATCCCCAGAGACAGATTATTTGTGAATAATTAATATAAATAATATATGTGGTTTTTACATATATGTTTTAAAATATACAAACTATTTAAGAGCTAGAGTTACATCTCTAAAATTCCTGTGAACTCTACTTCACTTCTTCCCATCTCAGTAACATAAATCTTACCTTGGGGAACTATTTGCAAACCCAGGCAGGGGATTTCAAGCCTATGTGAGCACCTCCTGCCCATATCACAGTGGATCAATCAATACCACAGCAGCAAGATAATGCTCTGCATCAAAAATTTTGCAGAAGCCATATCAAGACCTGCCAGGGAACGCAATCATAAAGTGTTATTTTGAGTGCAAAGGCTGGCCACACGTTTTGAGAGTGAGGCTGTTAATCTCAGCGCTGTCAAAAAGTGTAGTACCCGGGGAAGAAATAAAAAATAGTATCAGCTGGCTTTTGTTTTTATATTTATGGCTAGGGAATGTAATATTTCCTTTTCTTATTCTTGCTTCTGCCTTTCTCAACAGATTTCCCATCATCATGGTTTAATAGGTCAAGTTAACAACTGATAGTGCCACTTAGTTTGATGAGAAGGTGGCATATGGGTTTTTTCCCCCTTTCTTTCTGTACAGTTCTGCATGGCCATCCATTTGTCGTATTCACATTTCGCAGATTATCCTGCAAGGCTTGGTTCCTGAGGCAGAAGAAGGACATCATTGTTATGGAATATTCATATCAGTTATGCACATTTTGGAGCTGACTCTCTAGCACTTTTGTGCAATGCAGCCTCTTCTCCTCTGAAAACTAATTGTAAAGTGTCTACTACAAATGTAAGAGCATGCAAGGTAATACACTACCTGGCACTGTGACACTGAAGTTTGAAGGGGGAGGAAACAAAATTGTAATTCATCCCACAAAACATGGCTTGCTCTTTCTTCTATTCAAGAAAATATCATCTCTTCCAACAATACTCTTATCAGTTTCATAATATCTACTATAATCACAGCCAAACAGCTGACAATGCAATTCATGTAGAAATTAAGAAGCTGTCTCATATCACAGCATCAGTGTGATGGGTAATTAAAAGCTTATCAAGTGGTCTCTCAGTGGTTCTGGGCCATCATTTTCCACTGTCGCCAGCATGATGGATTAAAGAAATAATTCAGCCTGAAAAGGTAGAATCCATGCTATTTTTCCCCATTTTAATTCAAATGGTAGAATTTCATCCTTTTGGTAAGATAGATGATGCCGTTTCAGAATATTGCATGTTTGTGGGCAGATTTAGGAGGGGAGGATTTAATAAGGCATAGAGAAAAGAGGAAGAGGTTGCTGATAGAGCAATAAAATATAGATGGCACAGCAAAGTGGACAGAATTGTAATCTTGGAGCTCAGCCCCTTTTGAACACAAGCTGCAGTTTGGTGCAGTTCAGCCTGTGGATCCTCATGAATGTCCTAAGAGTTCATCTTGAGTTTTTGGTCCAAGAGAAGGATGCTAATAAGCTTTTTTCTCTCCACCTCCTAATTTCCTACCTCCTTTCCCCTACTCTTCTTTGAGAGAATCTCACCCACTTGGAAAGCAAAAGTCCAAAGCTCAGAAACTACAGGCTAGTTAGTGTAAATCATTATAGCACTTCTGGAGACTTTTTTATCTGTGAATCCTCTCTGTGATGTGTCTGTGAATTGTGAAGCTCTCTGGATTGAGGGGAATGCAGACAAAAGTTTACACTGATTATCCTTTTTACTCAGTATTAATTTGGTTTTACAGTTCTAGCAAGAGCTGCCAACTCCAGCCATTAGTTACCCCAGACCAGTAAAATGAATAACTAAACCTAGAGCTAAACCCTTCAAGCTCTTAAATTCAAGAGTCTTTTCTGTAAGTTAAAAACACACAGTAGAGGCTAATCATGGGAAAAGCAATTTTTTTGAGAATCCAAATGTCTTAAAGGCCTTTGTGAAAGGTATCATCCTACCCCTACTAAAGTAAAAAGATAAAAGGTTAAATTAAAGTAGATAATGCAGACAGTTATTTAAACCAGGGTGAGCAGGGCTGAACAATGGCCTACCATTCAGCATGACTTCCCAAAGCTGCTAATGGCAAATTCTGACAAGAACATGCCTTTACTGTCTGTCATTAGAGCGCCGTTACTGGGCTTCCTGCATCACTGAAGGGAAAACCATTCTCTTCTCCTCAGCAATCTCACTTGCCTGTTGTCAGTAAAAGTGATGCACAGCACTGATGAGTTCTGGATGGTGTCAGGGCTTGTTTCCAGTAAACAGCGTGACCTTTCCTTTGACTCTATGCCACTTGTTATTAGTGATTAGGTGAGTGCTGTGTCCCTATAATTTGCAACTTTTCTTTACTCCACTTTATCTTCATTCTTCTTCACTGCTTAATTTTCTGGACTTCTCCCTAGAGCTCATTGTATCAGACATACGTGGTTATACTCAGGCTTTTACTTTACTTGATGAAGAATGTGGTGCACAAGTTTAGCTTAGATTGAACTACTCCTAGATTTTACTACTTGCAATGGATGTAATAAATACCTTACTATTTAAAAACACTTCAAAAAGCACTCTTGGAGGGATGGTGTCATAGTTGCAAACCACCAAGTATAAATAACAGCATATATTTTTGTTAGTCAGGATTATCTGCTTGCTCCTTGTACACCTCATCCACTAACATGGGATGCAGACTAATAATTAATATCTTTCTTGAGAAGCAATAATGTCAGCAGTGGATTTGAACAGAGAGAATCACTAAACTCCTTGAAAGTGCAGCTGCAGCATGCAATGTTGCTGCAGGTCAGAGCAGAGGTTCATCTTTCTCAGCACTGTCTCTGAGAGTCGGCAATGCTGGAGTCAAGAAACATGGAGTGGTATTTTCCAGCATATTCTTCCAACCCCCAATATGTGACTCAGCAAATTCCTTAGCCAGAGGTGGTATATCTTTGCATTTAACACCCCTTTCTCCATTAGTTTTTTGTATTGCTTTGAAATGCATTTGCACTGAAATATCATGTACAAGTTCCAAAGGCAAAGCTCCAGGAAGAGTTGGGTGCTGACCTCAGTGCCATGAATTACACCAGGCAGCAAGACTGTCTTGTATGGAGGGATGTAATCTGGGAGTCAGGAACACTGACGGTGTTAGATTTTATCTTTATAGTGAGAGAGTTTGGGGTAGGTGTTGCTGTTCTCCAGTGCAGTGCCAGCTCTGGGCAGCCTTGCATAGTGGTCCCCAAGGGACTGTTCTCAGGCCTTCACCTATGTGAAGAAAGAGGCTTTTATGGTGAACCTCTGTGTTGCTCCAACTAACTGCACGCTGGTTTTTCAAATAAGTTATTTTCATTTGGTTTGGTGCAGTACTGATTTTGCAATATAGCTGATTTTATGCCTTTCCATAGCAATGGCCAGTCCTATAATGGGCAGTAGTAAAAACTGACCTATAGTCCATTTCCCCCCACCCAAATAGTGGTTATATTTTAATGCAGAAGGAAATATTCTCATGGAAAACATTTCTCAAAAGAAGCAGTAATAAAAAAATAAAAAAAGGAGAGAAGGAGAGAAGAAGGAATGGAAAAAAAATGGGACTTACTCTGCTTTTTTGCTCCCTGTGACCTGACAATAATTTATGTGCACTATTAAGTAAAAGAAAAGTTGCCATAAAGTTTCATATTGTCTCACTCCTAAGGGAATAATAATTGTAAAATGGCAAACCCCAGATCCAGTTTGCTGTTATAAATGGATTGTGTGTATGAATAGCTTGTGGAGGTAAGTGGTGAAACTGTTGCTTATGAAGGTGTTTATTTTATATTGCCTTTGTGCCCAGGGCAATCATTCTCCACTTGTTTGTGATTTTTATTAAATATGATGCCCACTCATATTTTATGAGAAATGTTTATGCAAAGTAATCAATTTGACTTGTGGCCTCAATATTTACCTAATGAATATATATTGCGTATGATTAATCTTCTTATATTTTACCATTCTAAGCATTTAAAAAAGAGAATATAACCAGAATGGGCAGCTTCATGCTATCCAATAAACTGCAAATGAATAGAGGCTTTTAGCAAAGGTGTTTGAACTTTCATCTCATGGATGACTTGCAATGTTTTGCTTTCAGACAAAATTAGTTTTCCCAAAGAATCTTTTTTCCACCTTGTTCTCAACTAAACTGAACTGAAATGCCTGTCTTGCAGTTTATATGATTTAAGAATTTGAACTCTGTAATTGGATGAGGTCTACGATTTGTTTCCATCCCGTGGATGTGTTTGTCTCTTCTTGTTTCATCAGCTGCTGCAGAGGCAAGAGCTATCCCTCTTCATAGCGAAACAGGAGACACAAAAAATGTTTACAAGTTTGTGCAGCTCTAGCACAGACCTTTTATTCTCTAATATGTTCTTTTAAATTAAAGTTTCCTCCAAGATGTTTTTTCTGTGTGTTTCTGATATCAGGGAAAATGGTGGAGTTCCTTTAATACACACTGGGATTCTGTCTTCATCACTCTGTCCCCGGAAGTTGAAGTTTCATAAGCTCTGCAGACGAAGAGCGATACCTGACTTTTTTGGTGACCATTTTGTCTTGGAATCAAAGTTGTGCAATGGAGCTTTTCTGTAGCTTTGATGCAGTTGACCATTTTCACCGAAAACTGATGGAGAGTGACTGTGTCCCTGTCACCAGCTCGGATGAGGCCACGTCTCAGATCCTGTGTTCAGTTTTATGTCCCTGATTACAAGAAGGACTTCAAGGAGCTGGAGGATGTCCAGGGAAGGGTAATGGAGCTGATGAAAGGGCTGGGGCACAAGTCTGATGAGGAGCAGCTGAGGGAGCTGAGAATGTTTAGCCTGGAGTAAAGGAGGTTTAGGGAAGACTATCAATCCCTACAACTCCCTGAAAGGAGGTTGTAGCAAGGTGGGGGTCTATCTTATTTCCCAAGGAACAAATGGTAGGACAAGAGGAAATGGCCTCAAGTTATGCCAGGTGAGGATTAGATTGGATATTAGGAAAAATTTCTTCACCCAAATGGTTGTTAAGCATTGAAACAGGCTGCCCAGGAAAGGGGTTGAATCACTATCCCTGTATTATGACATAAGTAAGTATGACATCTAAGTATAGGTGTTGTGGACATAGATTAGTGAGGGCTTGCAGTGTTGGGTTAATGGTTGGTCTTGATCTCAAAAGTCTTTTCCAATGTAAATAATTCTAAGAGAATTAAATATCTTAATGATAGTTTTTAAACTTAGGTAAATAAAGGACAAGAATGCCAAAGAAGAAAGTAGATGAGGACTTCAGAAAGGGTCATTTCTATCCTGAGGAGTAAGAGCCACCCAGACAGTGTCCACCTGTCATGTCACCCAAATAGTTCTGCTGGAAGGAGCTGGAAATACTGGTTGATGTGAACAGGAAAGAAGGCAGAAAACCTGACTTGTAGGAGAATTGCAAGAAAACGGCCAGTCTTTAACTTTACCATTCATGAAAGAGCTTGTTTCTTTTGGGGCTGGATTGAGTTTCTGGTATGCTTAAAGCCACACTGTGACTCTCTACTCATAAGCAGGACAGTTTTTGTTCATTACTGATGGTCCCTACATTGTGTGTAAGGTAACAGCTTTGCAGAATTGAGTCTGGGCACAGTCAGACTGATGGGGAAGAAGAGATGCTGTTAAAGATATGGATACTATCCCAAGACATAGGAAAATAAGGGAAAGAATCCATTTTTTCTATATGCTGGCAATTTGAGAAGCACTCTAGTTACCAGCATCCTGGCCTAGATAAAAAGCAGGAAGTGTCCAACCCTTTCTCTGGTAATAATCGGTGATTCCCATGGATGAGGTTTAAGAGGTTGCATAGGAAGTTCTTTTTATCTGGTATATCCTACCAGCTCCTGGCAAACAGCAGTGCAACGAACTTCTGAGCCAGCATTAATCTGCAATGACATATTCTCTATCAGCGATATTAAACTTTTTTGTAAACCAGATTTTGTTTTTGTCTCTACAATTTCCTGTGGCAATGGGTTCCACAATTTAATTATAAGGGGCATAAAAAGTAATTTCTGTTGTTTTCTCTTTTTTTCCTACTTTCCTTCTGATCATTTTATTTCAGACTGCCTATTTTTTGGGGAATCATGAATAATTATTTGCAATTTTTCTTGTCTGCACATTTCATATACAGATCTCTCTTATCCTTTTCTTCTAATTCCTACAACCTATAATTTTGTATGTGCAGTTGGGTTTTTTTCCACCCAAACATATTACTTTGTATTCACCAGTATTGAAATTCAACTGCAATCTTATCACCCTGTCACTCAGCATTGTGAGATCCTTTTGTGAGTCTTTGAAATCAGCACAGAATTGACTGTTCTGAATAATTTTGTTATTTATTCCTCTCCCTAAACCATTTATGAATATGCTGAGCTGAACAAACTCTGAGACAGATCCTTGCGGGATTTCCCTGGTAACTTTACTACATTCTGAAGGGTTTCTTTTTTCGTTATTCCTTTTGTTTCTTGTATTTTAAAGTTTCCATTAATCTGTAAGGACATAATTTTTGGTTGGTCTGTCCATGCATCACTTCCCATCCATATCCACATTTTCCTCCTCCAGCTGAGTTTTTTTCAGGAAGCCTAGAAATCCCACTGATAAAGGAAGTCACAGTGCCTTTTTCTTTCCTTCATCACCACTGGAAGAGAACAACTCCAGCTCCCACAGTAAGCGCAGCCTGGGCTCAATGCTACAGCAAGAGGAGGGAAGTGGAGAGCAGCAGACCCAGGTGGTTGTTAATTAAACCTGACAACTGTTTACATGAGGAATCAAACCGGCAGTGCCCTAAACACGCTGATTTATAAGGCTATTGATTAGCAGTGACCCAGTCAGGAAAAGCAATGCCAAACTGCTGCTTCAGCATTGCCCTTAAGAGCAAAGATCAGTGCAAACAGCCCACGCGTGTGTATTTATAGCAGTAACCATACCCTCATTACCATCCCAGACTTCTATTAACATATTCATATATCACAACATCTATGCATTCAGAACAGACCCCTACTCTGCTATCCTTCATATGGATTAGGGTTTTACACACATATTGAGATAGATGTACTAGATGTACTTGTTTTTAGCTGATACATATTTATAAAGGCAGACAACTAAGTATGCGCCTGTGGTCACGGTTTATCTTTTGCAGCCTTGCTTTCTGAAGAATACAACACAGCTCTCTTCAAGATTACTTCCCTTTTTATTGGTATCTCATCTTCCACTCCGAAGCTCCTTCAGTCTCTAAAGTCCTTCAAATTATAAATACATCTTAGCACTCCCTGATGTAATGCATAATATTTATGCATCTCACACTCTAAGTATGAAATATTCTCTTGGACTACTCAGGTTGCTGTATGTGGAATATTTTAATATTGTACAAATGAACTTTTCTCAGGCAAGTATTTTTTCATTGCCTTAGTACTGGAGTACTCATTTCAGAGGTATAAATTCAGTGGTTTAAAATCCTCATTTATAGTAATGCTTTTGAGCATGAGGTGAACATACAAAGCACAACAAGAGGTTCACCATTTGCCCTTTTTGTGATGGTGCAGAAAAATTCTCTATTTCAAGTCCAATGAGCTGCCTCCCTCAAATACCTTCTGTTCTGATGAACTTCCATCTCCTGAGAGAACAGAAGCCTCTAAACAGAAAATTCCAAACCATTTCTACTGACGTGCTCTGTGAGACCCTGCAATTTCCTTTCTCCATCTGTGCTGTATTTATCTATTTACACACAAAATTGTGAGAAACACCATGGATGCAGAACCCAAATGCATTGGAGCTCTAGGGAGCCTTCTCAGTAACATCAACTCTTCTCATTTACGCAGTTCATTCATCTCACTTGTTGTTAATCATATTATTTTACTTCCTCCCATTGCACAGCTTGGCAATGCCCCTCAGCCCTGAGGCCAGTGGCTGTGGAAGCTGGAGTAGCCAAGGGGAGCACTAAGAGACATAACGTCCCTCTGCACTTCCAGAACCATCCATGAGGCAGGTGCTTCTACTGCTGCCCATCACTAGGTGAAAGATTTTTTATTTTCTGCTCCTCATGTGAATCAGACCTGAGTTTAAGAATCCTGATTTCAACTACCATACAGTTCCTCTGTCTCTCATGGAGAGATCTAGCTGCTGGCAAGTGCCCTGGGAGAGATGGTGGCTGGAAGTGGTTGTCTGAAATCACAGGCTCTTCCTTTCAGGAGCAGCATTGTGGATACTGAAGTCAGCCAGAGGCAGGAGGTGGCAGAGCAGGGGAATACTCAGTGCAGCATGGGCACACTTGTCTTGGTGGGTGGCTTTTTGGAGTCATTACCAACATTTGGGAATGAAAGAGTCCCAGATGTCCCCACACTGTCTCTACAGGTTAGATGAAACTTTTCTTGCGACATTGAGAATGACCTGCGGGTTCAGTTTGTCGTGGCACCAGGGAACTTTTGGGATGGGTGCTGTGAAGTGCAAAATGCCCTCTGTTAAAGAGCTAAGAGTGCAAAGTAGGGTGGCCATTAGCAAAGAGAGGACACAGTGCTGGGAATGCCATCTAGCAAAACCAGCCAAGGTTTAGGTCTCTCTGATAGATAGATAGACAGACAGACAGACAGACACAAATAAGACCTTTTGGCTACTAAAGCTCCCATTTGTACACAAACTCTTCTGGTCACTAGCATGAAGTTTGCCTCAGATGATGCAGCAAGCAAGCATTTAAAAGACTGAACTGCGCAAGTGGGCTTGAGAAGCAACATTATCTCTTTTTGTAAAGACTCATTTTATAGCAATACTCATAGCTATACTTTCATTGGGCTGGTCAGAGTCTCTAAAACAAACCCACTGCTTTCATTGCCCCTCAGTTTTGGTCTGTTGTTGCAGCTCTCACATCTCCGGATAATAACATCCTATTAACAATGTTAGTCTCCTACTGTGACCAAGGTAAGACTAACTTGTGAGCTGTTCCTGAGTCCACATGCCTAATTATCTTCCTCTGGAGAACTGAACAAGCTTTTTGGGAGACTGGCAGGAGACAGAGTTGCTCATCCATAATCACTAGGACCCTTTCTGCCTTTCACTCTTCTGCTACTTCTACAAGGATCTTTGTAAGAAGTTGTGAGTTCTGTATCTCTATAAATTGTCCTGGCAAGAAATCAATAAATACTAAAGCCTAATGAATTGGGTTTCCATGACTGATTTCATTAGAAGCCCTAAATCAGCCAGGTGCTTAGATAGACTTACCTTTAAGCACCTGTCTTGGGTTACCTTTAAGCACCTGATCAGTCTTACTTTTAGTCAGCTCTCTGCTGTCTTAGCTCCAGGCATGCAAGCAGCCCAAGTAAAGATGCCTTGATCATGATAATGAAATACGTGCTTTCCTGAGCATAGGTCTAAGAGAGAGAGAAAAAAAAAGACAATTTCTGGTTTGTTTTTGCCTTGGAAGTCCTTTGTATAGCAATGTCTCCTATTAACTTTTGTTATGATTAAAACTCACTGGGCTGCACGAAGAGAGAAATATCTCAAATTTTTTTCTAATCCAAATTAGCTTTATGGATGGGGAAGTTTCAGAGACTGCAGTGGGGACCTCCCACCACCTTTTCTGAATGCTGTTTTGAACGCTTGCTATGAGCAAAGCCTGGGTTTCACCTTTCTACTCCTCTGCTACCCCTACAGCATGATAGGATGATGGACAGCCATAACTTCTGATCTTGGAGATCATTTTACACTCACAATCTTTTCAACCTTCAGTAATCTCTAGGTATTACTAATCAGATTTCTTATTTTTGTCCTCAGTCTCAGTTTCTTGACTGAGAAAGTGTGTTAGAAAGAGGCAGACTTTAAATGAACAGGAAGAGCAGAGCTGGAATACAAAAGATATCTTAGTTTGCAAAGTACATTCAGCTGTGACTGGTTTTTTGCATATGTCATTCTTGGTTTGCAGATAAATAGCAGCATGAATGGATTCACATGTAAATTTTTCCCATGATGATGCTGTGTACCAGAGAAGAACATGGCTCTCCAGTGCTTATCTGCTTCAATTCAAGGGGTAGCAAGTTCCTCTGTAAAGCTGGCTGATATGCTCAGTGTTTGAGACCAGAGAAAAGAGTGAGAAATTATTATTTTTAATCAATTTTGTGCAATTGTCAGCGCAGATAGAGCATATAACAGTGTGTGTGCAGGGGTGAAGTGGCGTATTTGTGTTCAGGAGCTGATTTCCATTAGAGCATTTGCACTTGAGAACCAACACGGTCCTCACCACAGTTAATTGCTGGGTGTCATCCCCCAGAGTGCAGAGGGCAGGCACTGCATGACTAAGGGGAGGATAAGCAACCGAGTGCCTGTAAAACCATACTCAGCTCTCCTGGGCTCAGTGATGGCACATTTCTGTCTGCAGGAACGTTTAGTCGATTCCCTCTGTACATCAACTGTTTGCAATGGAAATGCTGATATCTTATCTGCTGTGGCAATAATGGAGGAACCATGAAATATACCCAGGGAGCCCCTTTATTGGTTTTAAAGTAAGAACAGAGGCACATTCACTACTGTAATCTGCTCAGGACAGAAATTTGCTCCTTGTTATCTGTAGGTCCAAATTTAATGTGTTTTTAATTGCCTATTCACTGCACCTAGCAATTAAGGCAAAATGATATCTCTTCTTTTGAAAATGTATGAGCTTTGCAATTAGAAGTAATTGTTCTTGTTAATTGAAAGTGCAACTTTATTTTCTGTTGATTGTATTTTTTTTATTAAAAGATTGTAGAGGCTTTGAAATCCCATTAAAGGGCAAATGCTATCATGTGCTTCCACTGCAGTCACTAAGGACAAACTAAGGGGTCAGCTCAGCACTTGTGGGGCTATTTAAGCTCTGTGAATATTCAACATAAAGTTAGCGATGTTTAAATGTGCTGAACTGTGCCGGAGGGTAACTTTCACACTGGACATCTTTTTCTCACTGCAATCAGTAGCACTTAGTGTCTTTCCTCTTGGGACAATGGCCATCACTACATTATGTTTAAGTGCTGTTCCAAGGAAAAGAGTGCTGAGCTCCTGTGTGCTGCTATTTGATGAAAGAAAGTTAAATATAACTGTAATGCTTGCATAATAAGCCTCTTTGGGAATGCCGAGAATTTTGGAGGGCCCAGAATAATGGACACAGGGTCAGCAAATCCATAGCTGGGCCAGGGAACCAGCCAAAGGAGAGCACACAGTACCTGAACCATAGCTGCTGGTTCACATCAAGGTTGCAGGAGGTTGGTCTGATCAATCTGTTTTCAAATGATGGTCTCATTCAGTACAGAAGGGAAAGCTCCTGCCTGTTGCTCTCATGCGTCATGCTGAGAACATTCAAAGTAAAGGAAGACGGAAAAAATGTTGAGCTCTGATGAAAATGTTGAAGAAAAGACACTTTGGGGGTGGAAACCCCAGGGCAGTCTTTCTACATTTTGAATATCTCACTCCATATAAAATGTTATCTAGATTATAAGCTGCATCACGACTTTGATAATGGCATCAAACCTTCAATGGAGGAACTGGGACAACTTCAACATCCAGGCTGCTCTGCCTGGATGCCAGAATTAAACATCAGTGCATGAAATCAAGCCTCACCGCTGTGCAAAGATCTTGCCCAAGAGCCTCAGAGTCCCTCTTCCCCCTTCATCAGAGAGCTGGAGCCTGCAGAGTTGCACTGACTGACATGCAAAGGCAACTTTCATTTTTTACTGTCCATGCCTTTCCAAATGGAAGCAAACGAACATGGTCAGGCTTTTCTTTTCTTCTGAAAACTCTCTGCCTTATTCTTCACATCACCTTTAAATTACTAGGTGCCATGTTTCACAGAGCAGCTGTGAAGAAAGACACAAGCCAACTGCTTCATTTAACACTGCTTGACAAAGTGATCTCTCCTGACCTCCCAGCATCAACCTTCTCACTCATTTTAAGTACAATGTAATTGCTGGATGTCTGACTCACCTTGCTGTCTTTCAAGTGCACTTCTATGCCTACATTTTTAGGCATGACTCTAAAATACACTGCTAAATGCTATCTGCTCATATTTCTGCATTACTCTGGTATGCTGCCTGGGATTTCTGTCAGTCAAATGGATGTTTAACCTTTTCTTCTGAGGGGGGAAAATGATGTGAGATAATATTCATTGGTTTGTGCAAAAATGGTGCTTGAAAACTGAGTGCCTCTGTGTACATGTTTGAGTGTAATCAGATTTAATGGGACAATGTTTGGGTTTCTTTTCCCCAGACCTGGCAAACAGCTCAACCTTTTCATTTGTGAGTTTTTCAGACAGGGTCCAGTTCAGCTTGAGTGGTCCATTGCCTCTCTGACAAGGAACTGTGTATTTCCAGCAAAATGTCAGAGGATTCAGACCCACTAGCAAATGGAAAGATGGAGCTATGGTTGCACTCCACGTTAAAGCCTGGATATATTTGTGCTGTATTCAAATTCATAAGCTCTCAACAAAAATCCTGGTCCTATCCATGAAGCTAACAGGGAGTGAGCAGCTTCCCCAGAGGTTATTCTTTTTGTCTGAGCAAGGGGCAGGTATTTTTCTCAAGCACTGCCTCTCTTTCCTTTAATTGTTGTGTAAAGACAGAAAACTAGTAAAGCTAAATAGTTGATATTAACTGAAGTGGATTCCTATCAATCTCTCTATATAATCACTGTGTGATTAATGTGTTGGAAATACCCAAAGTAGAAAACACCTTTTAGTCTACGAAAGAAATTCAAGTTGATTCTTTGGACTTCTACCTTAAGACTGCTCTGTCAAGGTGTGTTTCTTCCCACCAGCTATTCAAGGAGCCCAAGAGTAGAATTTCAAATAGTCAGAGTAGTAAGAGTAACCCCAGTCCAGTGTGATGAACTGTATTTGGCTATCTAGTCCTTCGTTATACTCTTTATTTATAGCTGATTTTTCAAATTTTTGAGAATATATTTAGAAGTTTAAATATATGAATGGAACAGTATAAGACAATTTAAAAACACATGAAAAAGATTCCCTTAAGTATTTCATGGCATTACAGGTCATGCTACCATTTTGCACGAAAAATATGCATCTTTAAAATCCATAGTGACTTCTGGATCCTGTTGGGGAAACTGCGGAATTCATTTGGACCTTAGGGACAGATTCTTGGCTGGTGCAAATGGATGCCTAATCCTCTGTCTTCAAGTGCCAGATGCTTTATCTTAATCTGGAAATTAAAATGCATTTCACCCCCAAGAACATGTAGTCCAATGCACAGGGCACCCAGGATAAGTCCTTTTTTCTTATTGCTACTGGTCTGCTGAGGGTGTCTGGAGGCTGCAGTTTTCCATCTCAGGTCTCTACCAGGCAAAATAGATCCATAAAAAGGCTTTTCCCCACAGGGCCCTGAGTCTTGCAGGAGCCACAGAAACCAGACTCAACATCAGTGGTTTTCCACAAGCACTAAGAGTGCTGAGTGCCTTCCAGCAGGGAGCTTTTAAGGAAGAGGACTTGCCTCCTTCCATATGTCCTAGTTGATCTCATTTTCCCAAGCCTTCACTCCTGGCATAAATAAGATTTGATCCTTAAAACCAAAAGACAACTTTGGAATAAAGTGATTACACAAGGTCTTTTTCTGCATTACAAATTGTTAAAGTATGATAAGAATTTGGAGGGAAGCTAAGGCTTGAATGGTACATGATGAATTTATAGTGGCTCATTCCTATATTCTATAATTCATATGGATTTTTTGTTAACCTTCAAGAGACATACTGTGATGTGCATTTTTTATCTTATTTGTGTCTCTTGCCATTCCCAAGCTGGTAAGTGTGGAGAAGACATCTTTGAGGCAAAGGCTTCAATTGCCACATCTCTATATAATTCAGCCATGAGCAGTAGGATAAGTCTGACTTGGTGTAGACACTGCAGTGCAGAGGAACCAGCTGAATGAAGCTGCCCAGGGTAATAGTGTATGCTGGTTTTGACTGGGGTAGAGTTAATTTTCTTCACAGTGCCTAGGGTGGGGCTGTGTTTTGGATTTTTGCTGAAAATGGTGTTGATAACACAGGGATGTTTTCATTACTGCTGGGAGCAGAGCTCACCAGTGTCATGGCCTCTTCTGCTGCTCACCCCACACCACCAGGGAGCGGGTTGAGGGTGCATAAGAAGTTGGGAGGCAACACAGCTGGAACACCTGATCCTGTCTTGGGTTGAGCTGGCAGAAAGCCAACTGTCCAAGACTGAGAGAAAAAGTTCCTCTCCCCCGAACCAACCAGTCAAGAGAAGAAAAGGGAAAGGGAAAAAAACCTTCAAACCAGGTTTATGCTGAAACTAACTACATGTATTTATACAGAAAACAGAAAATTAAGAGAAAACTACAATATAACACACACTTACACAAGTTACATATAACAAGAAATAACCTCCCACTCTGCAATTAATACAAAGTGTATTACTCTAGATCCATAAGCACTCTAAAAGACACCTAGCAAGAAACAGAAAGAGTAACAACAAAATATTTCTACTTCCCTGAACTCAAACAAAAGGCAAGTAGTGGCAGCAGCAGGAGCAAGGCCTAACAGAGTAGGAGAGCTGTAGCACGTCCTCTTTCTTTTCAGCCATGATGGAACTGAATAAGACACCTGCCACTGCTACACACATATCTTAGGTTTGCGTCATCTGGTATGAAATATTTCCTTGGTTACCCAGTCAGGTGATAACTGTCTCCCAGTTCACATAGATTTTCTGAGCCTGCTAATCTGAGGCCAGCTAAAACTACTACAGACCCCAACAGACTCAAGAGATACTCCAGACTGTTTGGCATCATGCTCAGTATATAAAGTGGGAGATGTTTGGAGGAGTGCTGTTTGTCTTCCCAAGTCACCCTTATGCAGGTCGAAGCTCTGTTTTCCTGGGAATGGCTGAACACGTGCCTGCCCATGGGAACTGATGAATGAATTCTTAATTTTGCTTTGCCTGCATGGGTGACTTTGCTTTACTTACTAAACTGTCTTTATCTCAACCCACAAGTTTTCTCAGTCATGGGATTGAAGATGGCTTAGATGAGAACTGAAGGTGACTGGGATGGGTTTCATTGTGGAGGGGTGAAAAAAGACCATAAGTAAGTTTTACACGTTGGAGTGGAAACATCCCTGATCTTGAGCCTTTCTTGGTAGGGTTGTGAGGACTCAGGCTAGGTTCAATTATTTTTGATTCATTTGTTAGGCAAATTTCTTCTTGCTTCTTTCTTGCTCATTCTCATTTTCTCTTACTTGCTGAACTTCTTCCATGCCTCTGACATCTCCTTTCTCTGTACTCCTTTTCTCTGTACTACATGTCTGTTATTCTGCCTCTTCCTATGTATTTCCTCTTCCTACTTCCTAAAATTACTAAAATCCTTCCCTCTCCCCCCTTTTTCTTTGTCAGCAACCCTCAGGCTTTCCATCTATTGATCTGTTATTCTGCATTTTGTCTTGGTTTATTTTGTTGACTTAAAAGTGAAGCTTAGCTGTGCAGGAAACTTGTAATTCCTGCGCTGACAAAGCAAGCACAGGGCAGTTAAAATGGTATGAACATGTTTTGCAGTAATAATCACCTATAATGTTTATATTAGCATGGCAAAATATTAGCTGGAAGCAAGTTAGGGGTATAAATCCTGCAAATTGCAGAGGTTTCTAATTACGTGGCTTCAGCAAAGACTTAATAACATTGATGACAGTTCTATTCCTTTTGTGTATGATGTAAGAAAAGAGGTAGCAGAGACCTGTCCATGTTTTGGCTTTTATCTTATTCCCACCTTACCAGCAGAAGTACCACCACCCAATTCAGCATGTAGTTATTTTTTATCACAAATTCTGAGGCCAGAGCTGTGCAGCCTTTTATAAAGCATAAGTAGGTTTGTAATCATAGTATCAAGTAGCAGATTATCAATAAAAAGGGTGAAAGTAAGGGGTTTTTTTTGTATACTCACCACATAGAAAACTTAAGCTCCAAATATTTTAATCCAGCATTTTCTTTTATTGCAGGAATGGGCAGATCCCATACCGTCGAGTCCTTTATAGCATCTTGGCTGTGTGATGTGTAAATGGTGGCACATAGTCACACAGAACTAGTGAAATTTTGAAATATGCCTTAGGAAGAAATCCTTACAAAAAGCAGACTCAAGCACTCGGGTTCTGCTACCGTGAGGTCCACATGAAGTTCCTTGAGGCACACTTGAAAGTAAAAGAATGTCATCATAAGAATGCTTTTTTTTTTCTTTATTGCTACTTGAGTATCTAAAATTGCTGAGGTATTTATGAAGCAAAATGTTTCAGCACTCCAGCATAAAGAACACTGTTTAGACCCATGCATGAGTGATGCAGATGTGGCTGCCAGCCCTGGCATGCACACTTGCACCTCCACACATACATAGGAGGGGAGAGAAGAGAGGATTGGTTTTGCACCGTTGCTCTCAAAGATGTTTTGGAGCAGATTCAGGGAGAAGCTGATCTTTGCCTGCCACATTAAGTCAATGTGTATTAAAGTCTCAATAAAGATGCAAAGACATCAGTGAGCACAACAGCCGATGCAGTTGGAACTGACAGGCTGAGATCTCTGGAATACATGATTTCTTCCCTTTCCCTTTAAAGCTTTTTTGAAAAGTAGCAGTGAGCATAATTTACTGTCCTAGCAAGATATAAATTGTTTTCTGGGAAAAACACCGAGGTTTTGCCTACATATTTCATGCAGCTGTGATTATAGAGAAAGAGGTTTCAGGAAACTGGCCTCCTCTGATTGCATGCTTGTTATAAATGTGTTCCTTTTCATTTCTTTGTTTTGTTACAGCTGCAGAGACATTTTTTGATATTTTTTAAATTTCAATGAATAATTATTTTCTAATAAAAACAAATATGTAATAAGAAAATGATTTCTTTTAAACAGCATTCCTTACCCAAATCTGAGTGGTTTTGTCCTTAGTTTCCTCTCTCAGCAATGAAGCTTGCCCTGGTGCTTTCAGATCAAGATTGTCTGTCTTTATGTGTAGATCACATTGTTGATTTTGTTTTGTTTTGGGTTTTCTTTTTTAAACAAAAGACAAGCAAGACAAGTTTGTGCCAGGAATCACAAAGACCTCCCTGATTCCACATCTAAGGGTAATTACCAGTCTTGTTTTCCGCAACTCCATGTTAAAACATCCCTTTGTCAAAGAAATTTCTTGCCTAGTGTTCTGAGAGTGAGAGGTAATGAAGAATGATACACCAGAGACATACTCTGCTCTGTCACACTGTGTGCAAACTATGAAATTCTGTCTGTTCAGAAATCTTACAGGGCTAAACCTGGCTCAAGAGATTCTCTGTTCAGGAAAAGACTGGGGGAAGACAACCTAAGGATCATGTTCCACAGTGTTTTTCATGCGAGCTGAGTAGAACCTCATTATGCTCCTGTTGTAATGCATTGCTATGTCTGAGTACAAATGTCAGATTCACAGAGAATGCAAAGTTTATCAAAAATAGGCAAGAATTCAGACTTTCTCCTGGATCTCTGGTGGGGCACACTGGAGTGGTAACATCTTCACACCTGCCAGTCAAACACCTGACAAACACAGTCCTCCCTGCTGGCTCGGCAAATACAAGCAACACTCAAGATAGCAAAGTTTGTAATTATTAATAAAAAAATAGGGGGTGGGTGTTGAAGTCGTGCTAGCCTTCTGCTTTCCCCACAGCCTTACCAGCCCTCCATCCTGAGGAACCCCTCCTCAGAAGCAGAGCTGGCAGTAAGCATTGTAGCAGCACTATGTGTGTCTGCAGCATATAATGAGGTGGTGGGTGCCGCTGGAGCTTTAAGCTGAAATACATTCAGATACAGCCTGGGAAGTCTGTCTGAAGTCTTTGGGGTCTGCATGTACCTGTCTGAGGATAAAATTAGGCCTTTGCTATGTTTTGCAGGGAGCCAAGAGGGAAAGTGGTGTGCATGGCAAGATTCACAGAGCTTCAGCAAATGAAACACATATTTTCAGGTCACAGTGCAAGGATCTCAAGTTTAGTTTGCAGCCTGGACAAATTTTCTCCTATGGTCTGTAAAACTGTTACATCACTGCAAGTGATGCAACACTGTGAAAAAGCCTGGCCACTCTTCCACTTCTAGGACAACTGGCATGTTCAGTTTTGCCATTCCCTGAATCTATATCTGCTTCTTAGGCATGGAGAAAAACCTGCTCAAACTTCCTTTTTATAACCGATAGGCTGATGTTACTATTTTCCTACATTCTCTGTAATTATTGATACTTTCTGTTAGGATGTAGAGTGCAATTTGCAATTTGTTGCTAAATCTGAAGTTGAAATGAAGACTCATATTCTGCTTAATAACATTTTCATAACAGTGCCATTGGATGAGTAATTTAGAGCTGAAAATACACATAGTTCTACATATATCTCTCTGTTTTACTAATGGGTTGGGTATTTAGTGACAAAAGAGATTCAGGAATCTTTTATTTTGAGGCAGCCAATGGGGAAGTCAAAGACATACTTTCTGCTGTCCCCTAAACAATGGCAAATATTGACACCTTGAAAAAAAATTCCTCCTAAAAGAAATATCTATGGCGTGGAATCCAGACATTTTGTTAATCTGAATTCTTAGTAATTCTGGTATAATGCATCCATTGTGTAGGGAAATATTCAGAAAAAGGAAATCAAAGCCTCACCCCAGACAATCATGAAACCATTCACAATTCACTCTGTCTGAACAAATGAAGTCATAAAATAAATTCCCCACTTGCAAGAGTTTCCGCAAAGGCAAGACATCATCACAGTAACAGTATGAACAATATGGCCTTTCTTCAGCAGTCTTGCATTCAGAAAAGTTATAAATACAGCTGTGACAGGGTGTTTTAGAGCCTCTCACAGTAAAAACAGAAGAAGGCTGTGTCTGTGCTAGGTAGGTAGGCAAATAATTTACCATTGTTTGATGCTATGAAAATGAGAACAAATGGAACTTCAGGTTTTGGGGGTGTTCTTAGCTACTTCTGACTCTATTAGTTTGAGAAATAGCTGTCTTGTAGCTGAAGCTTCTTAATACGAAAGGATAAATCCTTTCTGGGAATGCTCCATGTTCTCGAGTTTTGTTTGGGCTTTCCTACATAATGCATGTCAGGAAGGAAAGTTGTGCTGAGAAAGGCATGAGAAAATCGTGTTCTGCTTAGCTGTGATAATTAAAGATTTTGTGGTTTGTTTTTTTTTTTTTTAACAGAAAATGCCATTCATCATAAATATAAAGAAAATGTAACTGGTGGATGTAAGCCCATGGCATCTTATTTTTCACAGCAAACAGACATACCATAGGGAAATGTTGTATGGAAGGTCCATTTGTGTTCCACTTACTGGCTTTTCCTCCTTGGAAAGATTCTTTAATGATAAATGTGTTTTAAAATCCATTACAACTGGTAAATTGTGTTGTTTTCAGTTAGAAAGAGGGAAAAAGCAGCATAAACAATTTTATATTTCAAATGCAATGCACGCTGAAACATTCTGCTGTGGCAGAATTTAAACTGCAGACAGATTGGAACAAATAATGCAGAACTGCTTTGTTTTAAAATATTGGTGTAGATAAAAAAATGTATTATTCAAGGGAGCTCTTTGGAGAGTAGTACTGAAACAGCGAATAGTGTACACAGATGGTCTTATATACATATGGAAGTGAGAAGTTTGAGGAAGATATAGCACATGGAGCCCAGCTGTGATCTCACCAGATGCTTTGCAGGGATGCTCTCTAGCTTGTAAAGTTTAATTTTTTTCTTCCTTCTCCAAAGGCCCTGGTAAATATTTTCCATCTTGTATCCTTTTCTCTGCACACCTTATTTAATCTTCCCTTGCCTCCTCCTTCTTATACACCCTTGATAAATATATGACCACTGGTCAGCTTGCTTATACTTGTATTTCTTCTGTTCAGTGTCAATTCTTTTGAGGTCTTCATTTGAAACCTGTATTCAGTGGCCATGAGGAAGATGTCTTTTCTGTTCCCTATTCTGACCATTTCTATGCCTCACTAGAGTGTTTTTTAACTGCTTGGAAGGTATTTGCAACAGTGTCTCCTCTGAGGCCTCTGAGACACGCTCATGCTGTTGATTGATCTGGAAGGAGCCAGTGTGCAGGTGTCCCTTGTAATACCATGGCTATTGTTTCTTTCACAAAAGCTCTTTCTGCCACCTCTTCACAAAGGCAAGAATTTAAATAATCTGAAGCATCTCGTGTTTGTTCCCAGCAAACAGTCCTATCACCAAACAGGTGAAGGTTCTCCATTTTTGGAAAGCAGTGGTGACCTACACAGTTGCGGGGATCACCCTGAGTGCTGTAACAAACCTCACAAGTGGAAACTCAACAGCAAAGACACATTGTATTTCTACCCTACAAGCAGCTGGACCTGTTGCACCCTGGGTTTTTAAAGCAGGGGTCACCAGCATTTTATTTTGCAGCACAAACGCTTTAAGTGGAAAGAAGCAGAGTGCAGATTGTACTTTGTGACCACGTACAGTAAATCTTCAGCTTGTAGTTCATGTAGAACGTGTTAGGTGTTGGCGAGGACTGCATTGAGGTAGATGCTGCATGGTCAGAAAACAGAGAGATGGTGTGTCCACAGGGGTCTGCAGCGCCCACCTCCCACCCGAGGGCAATCTGCTGCCTGAGAGGCTTTCTGGAATTCCTTGCTGCCAGTGGCAATGGCAGAGCCAGGGCTCAGGGCTGGCAGAGAAGCTGAAGTGTGATGGTGACTGCACCCTGCTCCTCCCTTCGTCTGTCTGCCCCTGAGCCAGAAGCAGCTGAGCCTCTTATCTGTCACCAAGCACATTTCCCTTCTATTCCCAGAACATACAGGGTACTGAGAAAGTAGCTGGGGTTTATCTTCTGCATCACAAACATTAGGACCAGTGATAACAAACTGTTAGGGTTATGCTGGCAGATCCCAGTAGGTAAAACCAGTGGGGAGTGAGGGACTCCCAAGCCCGCAGGACAGATGAAAGAGGAGCCGGGGACAGCCTCAACCCTGACCAATTTGTGATACTTCAACAAATATGCTGTATTTTTGCATTCAGGCTCCCTCTGGGAGAGATGGAAGGCATCTGCCACAGGGCTGGCAGGGATTTTTCAAGCCTCTTCATGTTCAGTGGCTGTAAATAGGCAAAATCATCTCAAACCCTACAGCCTCTCTCTGCCCCTGGCCAACATGTTGATCTGTCCATGACTGAATCAGTAGGAGGACAGTCCTCTGTAAGTGCCATCATTGAGCCCTGGGAAAAAATTACATTGACCCTCTGAGGGAAGCATGAGACATTGTCCTCTCTGGTGGCCTGAGTTTTAACTTTTCCATCTCCTGTCAATAAATGACAGCCAAAGTTTTCCAACCACTTGCGACGCTCAGGACTAAATTAATCCACTTGCCATTACAGTCAGTTTTGAGACCAAAAATGTAAGGCCAGTGCTTTAACCAGAATAGGTACAGAATATGCTCTAGGTGTGATTCACACCTCTGGCCATGTACTGACATGGGATGAGACTTATTGTGGGCTGGTGTGAGTGAGGGGGTTAATACTTTTCAATTGCCTAAAGAGAGCTGGTGAAGGGGCCTACAAATCTTATAGGAAAGGAGGAGTCTCTGTCTCCACAGTCAATCTTGTCGTATTTGTAGCTGACTGAGAATCTTGTGATAGTATTGGTGTGTGAGTAAGAGACAACGTGAACTAAAGCACTGGTGAAAAAAAATTAGTAGAGATTTGTTTCTTTGCTTAAGAGAACTGGGGATGGGAGGGACATTTCAAAGCAATGACCAAAAAGGATGTTAGCTAATTTTATTTCCCTGATGAGTTTTGCTGTACATTTTTCTTCCACCCTTTCAGCCAAAGAAGCTGTATGTCAGGTGACATTTAATTTAAAAATAGATCTCAGTAAATGGCTAGATAAGGTTGAGGAATGCCTTTAATATCAGCAAGGTGCATAAGTACCTTTAATAGGCATGGCACTAGCTGTAAAAGTGACTGGTCTTTATGAACACCTCAAATTGGTGTATTCTGTGGGATCCTTTTGATGTGCAGATTTAATCTGTCTTTGAGCAGTAATGGTGCAGCTCACACAATGGTATTAACATGTAGAGCATGCAGCTCGACTCTGTAAATGCGTTCTGCTGCAGCAGATGGAGTAGCAGCTTGTTTTTGAAATTGAGCTAAACCATAAAAAACTAGAAGCACTTTTTAAAAAGTTTTTGGGGAGGGGTTGGGTGTTGTGCTGTAATTTTGGAAGATATCAAGATAGCAAGATCAAGCACCTGGACCTTCTTTAGTTGAAACTTTTCTCATCATGAGATACAAATGTTGATTTATTCTTCAAAATATCCATGTTTTGATTTTCAAAAACAACCAGTTATTTCTGGTGCCCCAGTTTCTAGTATCCTATTTTTTTTCACTATACAGAGACCTATTTTTACAAAAAGACACCTCAGAAATCAAGCCTCTTCAATGAGAGTTAAATTGGAAATGTAATCTACTTGGTTATTTGCGAATAATTCAAGTCCAAATAATTCTAATGTAAATATCCACCATTTATCCATATTAGAATCAGTTAACATCAGAGAAAGAACTGAAACTGATATAAATTCATCAATGTTTTCTGTGTATGTGAAAAGAAGCAATAAACTATCCTTTCTGTCTACATTAAGCAAAAAGTTATAGGATTAAAACCAATGGTTTAATGAAGAGTAGCTTAGTAGCAATACAGTCAGAATCTGAATAGCTTATTGGGGAGGTTGGGCAATCTCTGTTGTTTGAAGTTTTTATCAAAATCTTTGACACAGGCCAAAAAGGATCTGCTAGATCTTGTCCAGTTTTGCAGAAGAATAGTGACAAGGTGAGATCACAAGGTCTTTTTCAGCCTCATTTTCTATAATTTTGTCAATGTGTATACATGTGATATACATATATATTCAGAATTTCATGTATATGATGTATATGCAACTGATACTATTCCCACATATACACAATAGTAGACCAACATATTTTGATAGTTTAGAGATGTGGCCTGGTGTTTTATATTTAGATTCCCAATTTTTCACACTGTGGAATGAAAAGCTAATCAGGCTAATAATAACAAAAGCTGACAAGTGCAGAGCAGATGCGGAGGTTTTGCTTAGGAGCTGTTATGCTAAACCCATAACAGGAGCCCATTCTTCCTTTTCAGCTCCAAGAAAAGTCTGCAGCAGGACCACAAGGTGGCAGATGAGCTGCAAAGATTGCAGATTAATAGCTGCAAAATAAAACATAGATTGCAAATGACAAAAAAAAAAAAAAGAAGCAACAGTTAAGGAAGGAGTCATTACTGTGCTCTTGGGTGCTTTCCTAAAAATCCAGCAGTGCTTCTCATTCCCATCACATAAAAAAGTAAACCAAATACCCCCATCCCCATTGCAACAGGCTCCTTGTCTTTGGAAATATTAAAAAAAAAATCACTGATTTTGGCATTTCATCAGTGGACTGAATCAGTTAAGGCACGAATTATTTTTTACCTGATGGTTTGGAATTGCAGTGAAGAAAAGCAAGTTTCCTCAAGACTGGAGCGTAGCATATACACTTTGTGTTTGTGCTGGAGCCAACACCTACCTATTTCAATGCCTTTATGTATTCAATGCTTGTAGCAGGAGAGAGAGGAGTGGCAAAAAAATTGGCAGCATCTGTTTCCTGCAGTTCAGAACTGATGATCAGAAACAGTGAGTGGAGGGATCCTGGATCTGATGTGAGTGGGTCATCCAAAGTCTGGCAGATGATTCTCTTTTTGCTGACTCAACAGTATATAATTTTTCCTGAACTACAGAAAGTCTGCTCTGCACAACTTGCAAACAAGCTTAGGAAAATCCTCCTGAACTGCTATAATCTTTCTTATGGGATAGACTAAATTAAAGGTATTATCTGAATCACTGCCCACCTCAACAAACATGCAGCAGACAGGAAACATCCAAGCAAGCTCTAATTGATTTCATTCTTTCTCAGACTATGCAAGCTAAGCCCCATCCTGCACTTTAAACACATTTAAGGGAAAATAGTAAGCTTCCAGGATAATTCTTGGTGCTTTAAATTATTGCTTCAGTTTTCAGGTGCTATAAAACCCCATGCACTTCACAGAGAGAGTCTCTCTCAGCATGTGCCTGCATCCCTGGGTGTCCTCTGTCGCTGGCCATCCAGGGGATGAGACCAGAAGCTCCTGCACACTGTGATGTGTGTGCTCTCAGGAGGATGCTCAGATGCTGAATGTTCAAAAAAGCCTGTTTTAGTCCATCTCTGGGGGTTTGGCACCCTGGAGCTGCCATGGGAGCAAACAAGCAGCACCCCTCCAGGTGTTCTTTCCATGGCCAGATCAGATCAAACCAGCCTCATATGGACACAATGGGCTGATGTACCTGTGGAGCAGGTAACACTGTGGATATCCTGGTCCCTTGACATTACCAGCTTGACCATCTTCCCTCTTTGCTTTGCAAGCCCTGTTTTACTTGGTTCAATTAAAGACAATTGAGTTCTTGAGGTTTGTCTCTGGGACTGATCCGACCCTGTTCTTGTCAGAGCCATTTGAAGCACCAAGTAGCTCTCAGAAAGTGACAGCCCCTTGCTAGCAATAATAAACCTCATCAGAACAAGGACATGCTGCTTGTTAATGGAAACATTAATAATGGTTCCATTGCTTTTGTAGTTTTGCATAATTTTACTGAATATTTTAACAGAAATTTATTCTTTTTATTTTGAAAGCACTCTTCTCATTTTTTCAGCTTGTGTTTGTTATGTTGTTGTTGATTTTCCTGCATTTGATCTTATGTTTGCTATAAGAAGGATATATCCTGAAGTACTTTTAAAATGTAATAGATAAATTAATTGGCTACCTGTGGTCTTATGAAAGGTTAATTGAATGATATGAGGGAATCTTTTGTCATAAATAATTCAGTCAGTATTAATCAAGAATTCTTGTTTAGTAATAACTGGGTTCTGTATCTTCTGTTTATTAGTTTTATTATTGTTATAACAGTCTCTCATAAATTATCATCATTAAAGGATCATTCAGTGTATATTCCAGAGGGATCCAGTGACAGTCAAAGTAAGTGGCCGAAAACAGATTCCTGTCAATGTTTTTTCAAAAGTTCATCCTATTTCTGTTATTTTTCTTAACTCATTATCCTAGGAACAAGAATAGTCAAATTTTCAGAGTGCAAAAGAGAAATGCTTGTGCTTCTTGCCTTATGGTTGGCTACAGTGGCTAATCCTAATGAATCAAGACTATTTAATGATTAAATTAATCAGAATTCAGAAAAATCAAGATTTTATATCTTCTCTTTATCAAAACATGAGTATGAATTAATAGCTTTTACTTATCAACAAATCCATCTTATCACAGTCAGAAAAGGCAGGAAAAAAAGTGCTATGAAATTGTACTCATTTCAGCTGGGATAGAGTTAATTTTCTTCCAAGTAGCTGGTACACTTCTGCATTGTGAATTTAGGATGAGAATAATGCTGATAACACACTGATATTTTAGTTGCTGCTGAGCAGTGCTTACTCTAAATCATGATCGTTTCAGCTTCTCACAGCAGTGAGGAGACTGGGGGGTGGGGCACAAGAAGCTGGGAGGGGACACAGCCAGGACAGCAGACCCCAACTGGCCAAAGGGATATTCCACACCATACAACATTGTGCTCAGTATATAAATTGAGGGGAGAGCTGACCAGGCACTGCTGCTGGGAAACTGTCTGAGCATTGGTTAGTGGGTGGAGAGCAATTGCGTTGTGCATCATGTGATTTGTATATTCTAATTATTTTTTTTATTTTGAGTATTATTTTCCCTTCTTTTTCTGCCATAATTAAGTGTCCTTATCTCAGCTCACAAATTTTACATTTTTTCCCCCCAATTCTGTCCCCCAAACCACTGTGTGAGGGAAAGAGCGAGTGGCTGTGTGGTATTTAACCATGACAGAGACAGAGTTTTCTGGAGTCTCTAAGCTGAACAACAGGATTGGTACATTCCTAGTCTCATGATGATGTGAGCATCCATCACTTTGGCTGGCTTTAGGGGAGCCAAAGGCACTCAGTGCCTCTCAGGTGTGGGCACAAGTCCTGGAAATATTAGCAGAAGAGTTTAATGGGTCCTTGCTGGAACTGGCACAGCTGATTTTCTGATTTGGAAGTGCTGATTTTCTCTAAGCTGTAGCACTTACACTAATGAGACAAAATAATTTCATTTAGGTAGTATTTGTTCACTCTTCCCCTTTGTATTTCTTGATTTGTCTTAGTTAGTTATTTCTGTCCCTAAACACCAGTTCCAACAAAGCTTCATCACAGCAAAGAATGTGGGTTTTGTAGTTGTCACAAATGTTATACAGAGCAAGTGCTTTTTTTAATCAGTCCTTTTGATACTACTCATCAAAAAAAGACTATTTTCTTAGGGGAGAATTATGTATGTTATTGGCTTTATTCACCATATCACTTTGAGTATGTAAAAGTTTAAGCAGGAGGGAAATGGTGCTAAGAAGTTATGAGGAAGGAACAGTTTTTTAAACCTGCTGGATATTCTCAGTCTCTTGAATTGTGTTTCAAATTTTGTCTCACATCCTGCCAGAAGTCAGTATCCTTTTGGAAAAGCTCCAAGAGGGAGAGTCTGTGCACAGGAGTTACTTGCATAGATGACTACATTTGAACTTGTCATCCTTACCTTGCTTTACAGGCACCAGGGTCAAAACACAAGACTCAGAAGGTATTGTTCTTCTCATCCTAAAATTCAATGAATCACATCTCTGAAGCATCTAATTCTTCTTGATGACCATAAATAGATACTCAGGTATTAGTTTGGCAGCTGACATCTTTTCTGTGGATGTTTAAAGTGAGATGAATTCCCACCCACATAGACAAGGCAGGAAAACTTTGTATAATATGGCATTATGAGAACTGAGATGGTGTAAAGCTGGATTCATGGATGAGTCAGTGATGCTGTTGTTGGGGTGTGTGGAACAGCTAAATCAACACTGTGATAACAGGATCAGACTTCTGGCATATTTTTAGTTATAATACCAAGATTTTCTATAATATTATGCCACAGTTAGAATAGTAATATTATGAGTTATTATGCCATGATGTATTTCCTAGGTCAGGAAAAGGAGGAGAAGCTGTCTCTGGAAAGCCTAACTGAAATCATTACTGACTTAAAAGTCTATGTGCTTTCTTCATCAATCAGGTTTAAACAAAATATTTATAATTTAAAATGGGCACTTAGGAATTTTTGCTCAGTCTTCTGGGGGATGTCAAGTATTACATGTACCTGTTATAAAGTGCTAATGTGAGAACTTGAGAACTGAAGTGGAGAAGCTCTGGCTTCCTAATAGCTGTGGCTGAACATTGTCTCCATTTTATAACCTACTGAGCGTTAGTCACACACCAGAGTAAATGGATACAGTGCTTTGAAGAGAAGTTTTTCCTGCCTGTATAGCCCTGCAGTGTGTATGAAGACATTTTTCAGTGATGGGCAGTGGGGTGGAGACAATATCAGAAGATGTGGTTGACAATCATGGTTCTTGACAATTTTGCTAGAAGATATCTTGAAAATGAAGTTATTGCTAAATCAAGGTGTTATAGTTTAAGCTGGCAAAATGCCAACTGCCTGATACCCAGTCAAAAGGTCCACTCCCAGAGAAGGAGAGTGAGGGGAAAAAAACAGAAATGAGGCTTTGGACATGGTGAAGCTCTTATATTTATATAGAGAAGTGGAAAGCTTAACCCCAACTATGAAATAGCACATAGTGACAGGAAACAACAACAGGCTCACCGAGGTCGCCCCAGCTAACAAGCAGAATTCTGAACTAACCAAACTTCTTCTCTAAAGGAAACTTCCCAGCAAGAGGGAAAAAAGAAGGAATTAACAGAAATATGCTCACTTCTTCAGGTAAACAGCCACGCAGACCAGCAGCAGCAGGGCCTGATATCAGCAGTCAGGGAGTAGGAACCCTCCTGGTCCGAAGCATGGACCGGAAAAGGCAGAAACTCCTCCCCCCTGGCTTGTTATACTCTTCGACGCTTCCTAATGATGTCAGATGATATGAAATACCTCTTTGGCTGCTTAAGTCAGATGATACCTGTCCCCTCTAATCTGCGTCACGTCCTTTGAGGCCTGCTGAAAACTGAGGCCTAAATGGGGACTTACGCTGACTAGAGCTAAAACTACTACACAAGGTAACATCTGCATTTCTACATCTGCCTACTTAGAAATGAAAATTTGAATGTAGGAATCTGTGAAAGGAATGGAAAATGCTACAAGAGAAACTTAGAAAAAGGCAAGGTGGAGGTGATGATGGGTTTGGAATATGTTCCCACTGATCCTGGCAACCTGTACATGTCAGAATATATTATCAGAGAGAATTTCTTGTCTCAGGGTCCCATTTATCTTTCCTGTAAGGAGCCTGCAGGAGAGTACTCATGGTATGTTGCAGCAGATGAAAGGCTGCCAAAGCTGATTAGCTGAAGTTAGCCTTCTCTATGTAGCTTTTAGCAGAGTTCTGAAATTAATTTTGTCTTTTAGTATTGTTATTTCTGTCTGTTCCAGTGACAGACAGCACAAGAAAATGAATTTTCACAGATGTAGGTTCTGTATACTTTTCCTTTCTGCCTTCTTTCTGGGTAGTTCCTTACTGCAGTCAATAATTTTTCACCTAGGTATGAGCTGGACAACTCTACAGGACTTGCTTTTGTACAAAGTTGGTAAGATGTTATCAACAGCTGAATGAGAAGCTTATTCATTTTTCTTTTCACATCCTACACTACAATCCAAAGGTACATGTCAGGTGAAAGAATGTCCATTTGGTGGAGATGTTCTTATATAAATCATTATTATCTGGATTTTTTCCTGTACTATCATTGCCACCAACCCTTTGGTCAAAACCTCCTCAGACTAGTGTTTATAATACAGGAAATATAGACCAGCAGTTGCAATATTCCTGACTCTAGAGTAGTTGGTTACTCTTCAATATGCAGCAATGCCACTTGCAACTGACTTGATGGAGATGCCAGGAGACAGATTTGCCTACAACTATTTTAAGGAATTAAGCTTTCTTGCTACTGGCACAATGTTCATGTGGCACCAAACAGTCCATATTGCACATTGCCAGGTGCTCCAAAGTAATCTACCAGGAATGGTCAATTTGTCTTGTGAGATTCTGGGAGCTATTGGTCAAAGCTGCCCTTGGAAGCTCTCTCAAGGTGTACCAGCACTTCATAGTCTGGGGACATTGCCTGACATTTTTCAGTTTAGTAGTAGAGATACCCCTTCTGCAAGAACCAGAGTTACATATATTTTGGTATCACAAATGTCAGTGAAGAAGCTACCTCTATCAACAAACTTAGTTATGTGCCAGCTATATGTGCCGTTAGTGAAGAACTTGGGGTTTATATCCCCTGAGGCAGAGGATTCGAGGAAGAATATCTGATTGAAGAACTCAGGAACTAAATTGCTCTATAAGATATCATTCCTTTTGTACAAATGCCTCTAAAAGCCAGAGTGCACATTGTTCCTCAGCTGCCTCCACAGACAGACACAGCTGACTCCCTTCAGACATTGGGGCTATTGGTGGGAAGTGAATCCATGGCTTTGGGCCTATTGGTGGGAACTAAACCCATGACCTTCAATATCAAAAGAGTAAGATCTGAGTCAAAAAAAGAGTAAACCTTTTAACTCTAAGAAACCAGTGGACTATTCCAGACACTGGAGCTCTCCATTAGATGAAGACATGATTATACACTAAGCCAGTGTATTATTACACTTTCATTTTCTCTGCTGAAAGGTCTATTACCCTCTCTGTGAGCATGATCTAATGTCTGTTGAAGTCAGTGTGAGATTTTCATTGAGTTTAATCGGCTTTGAATCATGATCTAAATGTGTGAGCCTGTTCATACCAGCTAGAACTGAACAGGGTATAAGAAGTATGAAGAGGTGATCTTTAAATATCTATGTATTTATCTTTATATCTACCTCTCTCTATATAAATATGTTTTCAATGCAAACACTGTTTTAAACATAACAGAATAGCTATCTGAAAATGATAACATAATGCGGGAAGGAATCCAGTCTAAATTTAGTTAAGGAGTTGTAAAGGGCAGTTTGGGTGAAACTGATAGAAAGGAAAAGGAGATTTGTGGGTGAAAGGAAAAGAGGAGATGGGCGACCTCAAGATTAACCTTACCAAAGAAAGGAAACTGAGATGCAGTTTCATGGTGAATAATTTTCCTACTGTTGCTCTGTAAAACTCAGCTATCCTAGTTCTGACAAACACGTGCTCTTAGAGCAGGTTTTTTTTATAATCAGCATATATTTGTTTGAAGTTCAATTTCTACTTTTTCTTACTCTGTCACTGCAATGAATATGCTTTTCCCCCTCTGAGTATTTTCCACAGATATTTTGGTGAATGATTTCATCACAGTTCTAAACTGAGCTTTGGAGTGAGGACTCATCTCAATTTCAGTTGTATAAAGTCATCTGTTCTAGGTAAGACATCTAAGGTCACCCTTTAATAAATGGAAAGTGATATCATCTCCACAGAAAAATGTATGCCACACACCTTAACACTTAGGATGAGATGAAACTCTTTTCTGGAAGATGCCCATCAGCTTGCAGTAGGCTCAGAGGTCACATGCTGCTTCTCTGCCTCTATAGGCATGAGCTGCCCGGGTCTTTCCTGCTGCAGCCTTTAAATATCAGTTTCATATCTAAGTGAACAACTCCCACCTATGAGATTACCTGAGCAGCCCCTTCAGTGGGCTGGTTCTGCCATGGATGCCTTAAACCCATCCTACAGCGAGTGTGGCAGCTGTTATTAAAGGCTGGTTCTCTGCAAGCAGAGTGGGCCTAATCCAAAATCCATCAGCAATGAATCAGCACTTGGAGGCTGTGCAAATAAGATGAAAAAATTTCTCATCTTTCTATTTGTGAACCATGGCAAATAGGTCCTAAATTCTGAATATTTAATTATTTGAAATTGTTACCAGAGAATTGTTACTCTTATAAGGACAAGACTAGGGCTTTAGAGCAGTTTTACATCACAGGAAAAGGGCTCCTTAGTCATCTTCTACTACTTGAACTGAATCTGTTAATTCTACTTATATTACTGTGTATAAGAATGTCCACACTGGTCAAACCAAAGGTTTGTCTGTTCCTTCATCCTGTGACTGACATTTGATAAGTGCTGCTATTCAGGAAACACTTCACAGACAAATGTAATTTGCACCCAGAGCTGTCCTGCAGTGTGTAGCCTTTATCTTCTCTAAGCCAACAGTTTAGGAAATTTCTGAGATGTAGTTTTCCTAAGTACTGTTATGTTTAACAGCCAGTCTCAGTCCTCCCCTCTGGTGTTCTAGTAAATTTTCCAGCAGAGTAGGGGATTTTCTAATGTATTTCTTTCTTGGCAACTCCAGATCATTTGCATATATTCTCATGCCAATTCATTCATGAGCTAAGTTAGACTCCAAAAGAAACTGTGCATGCCACAGTTCCGCCCACACCTCACATCTCCCCACTTTCACCAACTGGTATAACTGCGAAAATACAAATCTTTATTGTGAGAGCCAAAATTTCCCTTTCAACCAGTGGGAATTACTTCTGCTGGAAAGCAGGCGAGGATATTAACCTGCAAATTGTGGTTGATTGCCAAAAAGTGTACATCCAAATGGAACTGCAGATTCTCAGCTAGAGAAGTAGATGGATCCTTTTAAATCTGTTGTATAGAGAAGTGTAGACTATAAATCAGTGAAAATTCTGGTAGACTGGCTACTGCAGCCACCATTATTTATTGTGGTGAAGGTTGAAATACATTTGATATGTATATATAAAAGGTGACAAGACATAATGACTGAGAGAGCATTATATGGGATGTGCCTGTGGGTTACATACTGCTGAGATCAAATTCTGCTTTGCATCAAACTCATAGAAATACTAAAACAACTCAAATCTTCCACAGTTTGTCGCTGCCAATAGAGAAATCATCTGGCCAGTATAATGCTCTCTGTAAATAAAGAACACTACCATAAATCAGCCACTCAGTTTTTAAATAAAAAAAATGTATTTTAGTAATAACATAGTGCTGACAACTTCAAACTCTCTGAAGGGCTCACAGAGACTTGCATCCAAAGCCCTCTGCAGAGAGTAGAAATAACTTCTATGCATTTGAGGCCAGGCTTTCTGAATTTCCCTATCTTCCCCTTAATCTTCCAGTCAACTGGCATCAACATCAATTACTGTGCATACTGCAGGAAATGAGAATGCTTTTCATACTGTATTATTGGTCTATAAATCATATTTTGATTCACTGAACCTGGAAACTCAAAACAGAGGCTGAATCATGTGTTATGTAGCAAGAAGGCAGGTACTGAATGGGGAACACTGGGGTTTGTGTCTCCTCTACAGTAAGGGAGTGGCCACAGCACAAACCCAGAAACAATCCTGCCCAAGGGTCCCCATGTTTTCAGGGACCCTGCCAGTGCACCCCTTTGAGGATGTGGCTCCATTGCACAACGTCCCTCTCTCCCATCCTTCTCCTATCACAGGACTCTTCATCACTTGATCCAAAGGCAGAGGTGCAGAAAGGAGTGAGAGTAGTAGGGAAAACACTTTGGAGTTTCAGCACATGTTCATGTGACACAAACTGTGTGCCTCTTGAGCACTCTGAGCTATAGAATGTTTCTATACTTTGGTTGGGCTTGTTGATCTTAGACATCTTTACCAAACTAAATTGCTCGTTGATTCTCTGTAGCGTCTTCTGCTTGCCCCATATACAGCTAGAATGACTTCGGTTGTGACATGGCTCACTCCAAACCTGTGGATGAACATTGCTCTTTTGAGAATAACATTAAGTTTCTAAGTTTTCCTGACATCCCTAGGGAGCTGGTTGAGACAGGAAATGAGGATAAAAAGGAAGGAAATATAATTTAGACCAACAGCAATTTTTTTTGACGTTATCATTTTGGTGCACTTAGCAGGGGTGGGCAGGCAGTCTGATCAAATTTACATTTGACCCAGAGACCTCAGTCTGCCTTAATATCAGTGGAGACCAGCAGGCACTGCAAAGGCATGACTCATCTCCTGAAAGCAGACATCTGAGTCAAGAGAAGCTCCCAGAAGTGTCTACTTCTTTCCATTGTTCATATAGGTCAGATATAAGTGCTCACTTTACAGACATGTAAAGATGGGAATGTGAAACCTCCTGTAAGGACACTACACAGTGCAGAAAAGCACTTTCTACCTGTCCATGCCAAATATAAAAATATACCCCATATATACCATTTATATACCAAATGTAAAATAAGCCAATCAATTACATCATTAAAACTTTTGGGCAGGAAATATCTTCCTGATATGCTGGTGCAGGTTCAAGTCTTGGAATAGCAATAAAGGCTCTCAGAAACAGAAGTGAAATAATAATAATCGTTTATGTATCTTATTTTCTTTGGACTGAAATCTGGTTTCTGGTAAGATGTGGATGCTCAGTTTTTTACAGTGTGGAAACTCAGCCACTACACAGATGTCTCACAGGATCTATGAAATACAACTGACAATAAAAGAAAGTTAAAAAAAGAAGGGTAATTTTGTAACCTCATAACTATTCTGTGTGAAATTAGTTTTTATCATTTTAGAGGATTAGGTTTCCACATAAACTTTTATTGGCTACAACATCTTTATTACTTGAATCAAGTAGGGTCTAGTTTTCTGGGTCTTATTTTGGTCTTGCAGAGATACTTAATTTTATTAGATTGTTTGATCTTGCCTAAGTGCAGCTGTTAATCAGTCCCTTTCTACATCTTCCTTTCTTCCTCTGCCTTTTCTGGAAAATTATTTCTGCCATTAAGACCAAAATCTGTTAGTCTTAGTAAAATTCATCTTGCCCACTGTTATTACAGGAAAACTCCGCATGCTTTCAGGAACCCAGATGCTTTCCAAAGGGCATCTATCAGGTAGCTGAAGGAAGGTCTTGGTAGCTTTGGGCAGCCTTGTTTCACTTGCTTCTGTGCATTATTTTAGATTCACAGGTCATTAGACCCACACATAATTTTCATCAGATTACTGAGGACTTAGACCTTCCCGCTTTAATTACATATACAAAAATGTTTGACTGTCATGATTTTTTGGGTACATTGTTCTTAAATATAGTTGAGTGCTGTCAACAGGGACAGTTGTGAGATATCTTCCATTTTGTGTTTGTGTTGATATACAGATTTTCTTCTGAGTTAACCTAATCTCAATCCTTCCGAATCTCAAAGATTTTCTAAATATTTTTTCTGTCTTTTATTTTAATGCAAAAATAAGAGTAACCTGCTGGGAAATAAAGGTGCAGGTATTCGTTCTTTATAAAGAGAAAGTTAGTTTGTTGTTTCTAGATTGCTAGCTATCCAATGCTACACAGGATAGGAATATATTGTCAATTTATGCAGAAAATCAAGGAACAATAATCTACAAGGAGGATGAAAATGATGTTGGACTGATCTGTTTTTTCAGCATCTACCTTCTGACATTATAAAAATCCTAATTTATTTCTACACCACTAAGGGTATAACAAAGCTAAAACCAGAGTTAAATTAACTATTGTATATCTCTATAACCATTGTATATCTCTGTGCATGTATGGTTTTTAATAAAACACCAATGTTCAACATATACAAAAAAGATTGAAAGGTACAATTGAGAGTCTGCTGTCCCAAACAGGATTAGATTCAAGGAAGATAATGAGGTGATATGAAGGATACTCTAAAATTGTTCATTTCCTATTTTATTGTGGACCTCTAAGTACCCCCAGAGGGCATTGTTAGTGGATTGGCAGTCAGTCCACATCATCATCAGGTTATAATTTTGTCCTTTGCATCAGTGAACCCCATAAGTGACTGTAAATATGTAAAGGGCTCATGAGCTGCTGGAGCTTGTGTTATTTATTTGGCTTTTTATTTTTGTTTTATATGGCTCATGTTACATAATTTCAGCAGACAGGATATAAATAGCCACATTTTCTAGCTTGCCTCTCAAATAAATCCACTATTTTCTGTACCAGGTCTGTGTTGGCCTATGTAGGGTACTGAAATCCTCTGTGTATCTGGACTTCTTCATGCATTGTTTGTGGAGGGAGTAATGCACTTCAGAAACATCAGGACATCAAATGTCACATTATGGACCACACTGTAGCCACTGCCATGATATTAACATAAGCAGGATAACTGAAACAATGGAGAAAGTGTAACCTCAGGAAATCATGGCCCATCTCCAGGCCCATCCTGTCATTGCCTCTGAGTCAGAGAGGGCACAACTGCAGTGCATTGTGTGGCTCTTTCATGGCAGGGTCGAAAGGACCGACTTTGCACATTAACTGTGTTCATGAAGCAACACTGATCCTCTTCATGTGGTCCATTCAGAGCTGTGCACCCCCAGGCCCACTGTGTGTCTGGGGCAGCAATTCTGCGCTGATGTTGGTTGGTTGCAGCACGTTGGATGGAAGAAATGCTGCAATGGCCCAGCAGTTGTGCTCCTCTATCAGAATACTGGCAAGGAAAGTAACACATACTGTTTCTCTCTTTTACACTATCTCCAAATGCTGTTCAGCAGCCTGTAGGCTCTTGCAGCCCCTGAACCACATGATTTGTGAACATAATACACTCTTTGCAGCCAAGAATTGGGCCTAAAAGGAGAAATTACTGCAGGAGCTCAGTGACACTTCTTCTGTAGCTGTATTTTTCTTGTCCTTACCAGTTGGTTCCCCTCCAGAAGTTTAACAGGCTGAGCAGGTCTTTGAGTTAGAAAATCTCAGTTGTGCAAAATGCAGTTTAACAAACTCCCAACAGTACAGAAACAATATTAACAGTAGACGATAATTAGAGCTATTGGAGCCTGATTGTTAATTGGGTTGTTACAAATGAAACACATGGATCATTAAAAGGACATCAAACATGGTGGCTTGCAGTAGGGACAGCAGGCTTTGGCAAAGACAAATTGTTCATTAAGGCCATATGATGACTATAAGTAGGGGTTGTTAACACCAAATTTCACTCTAATGGGATGCTCTTTGGTGCCTGGCTAATTTCCCTGCTTACGCTCTTGTGCTACTTTATTTTTTTTTTAATTTTTGTGTGTTTTCTTTAGATTTGTCTCTGTCAGCCATATGCACTGGCACTGACAGTCTCCTCACAGGTTTTCTGTTTTCCTGTTTGTTTGTGCAGCCATTTCTTAACTGAGTCACTGATGTACACGAGACACGTCAGTCCTTTTTATCCTGGTGGGAATGATCCAGTGCACATGAGTATCCCCTACTTCTCTTTATTATCCTGCTCATTTCTCCTTTCTCTTCTGCTATGGTTGCCAGCACAGCCAGAGTGTCAGACTTAGAAGTACCTGTTGCTCTGCACCCAAACTGTTTCCTCTTTCACCCTGCCTGGATCAGAAGCAATCCCTCCAAAATGATAGAGTATAATACCAGCATAAGCAAAATCAGGAGCAAGGTGTCAGCAAAGAGATCCTCCATGTAAGCCAAGGTGATATCACAGTGCTCTAAGACAGAGTTGGTTCTGGACAAACCTTTCAGCTGGACTATCTTAGGTATTCTTTACTTATTTCAGGATGGACCTTTATTTTTCTAGTAATTAAATTCCAGAGGAGTTTGCCCTAAGCAGCACTTAGCTCTAGGACCAAGTGACAGTGCTTGAGCCAAACATCAGCTGTGTCCCTCTGTGTGCCCTGAGGTCCTGCCTCCTCTTTTCCCACATCTGTGCATGAGCCCCTGTGCTGGATCTTGTCTACAGCTCCTCATGGATCCTTTTTTTATCACAAAGGTCTGGTGCATGTTGCAAGCTCAGACCTTGTCCCTAGCCCCTAAACTCAGCTTGGGATACAGCTATGATATGAATCTGTGCTTAGGGTCTTGGAAATCCTGATCTGACTGCTTTTCCCAAATTATACTGGGAATCCCATGTACTGACGGCAAGAGGCAGGGATTACACTGCTCCTTCAGACCAGCTCATACAGCTTTGCCTGGTCCTGCAGCTCAGTGCAGCACTAGATTTATCACATTCCAGTATTCTGAGCTTCCTGGTACATGGTTTTACTGCTGCTGAGAGGGTACATGGATGAGTCTAAATCCTCCAGACTCTAAGCTCAAAGTATTGAAGATACAGGTCCTCTTTGTATATTTGACCATTTATTTTTACCTTATACAGTAATAAAAAAATCACCACAATGGTTTTCATTAAGCATCTGCTGTACCTATTTTTATTGCTTAATTGCTTTATCTATACTCCTAGCACACCAACTAGGTGTGCTTTACACATCATGCCTTTACAAGACTAAGGATTCAATTAATGCCATCTATCTTTAAATGTTGTACAGGAACATTTTTCCATTCCACTCATCCTCCCTCATACAAATATCATATGCAGGTGTTCTGTGCAGACCTTCACTAGTCCTCTGATGGAAAACAGGCAGGCTGCTCATTAGTCTTGTATTTAACTGGTTTTTAGTCACACTCTCAAGCTTTCAATCCTTTCAGCTGTACTGCTACTGTTCTTGAATTTCACACTTTTTCAGGCCTGTCCAGCATTTTTGAGCTCTTGCTTGGAGAAAGGAAGCTTCAGAAAATTTCCAAAGGAATTATGTGGCCAAGAAAAGAGTGAAGAGGGGAGAGATGTTCTATTCCGGCTTTGTCCCAAATAAGTGAGAGACTTTCAGTACCTGAAGGTGCCTACAAGAAAGCTGGAGAGGGACTTTTTAGAAGGGCATGTCATGATAGGACCGTTTGGAATGGCTTTACATAGAGAGTGGGTTTAAATTAGGTTGTGAGGGTTGTGGGGCACTGGAACAGGTTGCCCAGAGAAGTTGTGAATGCCCCATCTCTGGAAATATTCAAGGCCAGGTTGGATGCGGCTTTGGGCAACCTGGGATAGTGGAAGTTGTTCCTGCCCATAGCAGGGCGGGTGGAACTAGATGAACTTCAAGGTCTCTCCCAACCCAAACCATTCTGTGATTCTGTTCTGTGAGTTCTGGAGCACTGTGCTTTTAGTGTGATTCACCCTTCTTTAGCAGCTTATGTTAATTTTTAGTTTCAGGGGGATCTGCTTATGTGCAGCCAAGCCTGTATGCAACCCACTGCAGGTAGCTTTATGAGCTGACCAAATGCTTGCGTACTTGTGCAATCCATGTGAACCAAAATATCCTGGTACTGCTCTGGGGAAGGGGCTGTCACTTTGGCATGTGTCTCTGCTTGAAAAATTCGGCTCAATAAATTCATACACCTACTCTGTCAATCAGCTGCTGCAGCTGAACAGGTCTGAGGAATCTGAGGGTCATTGATTTCCTTCATAGACAAGCCTACAGCAGACACATGGTGTGATAACAACACCCATCTCCACATGGACCTTTGATTCTGCTGCTGGTTTTGTGAGCAGAAGTCTTTTCCCATGAAGAAACCCTCTGATGTAAGGATTTCCCCAGGCTGGGCAAGGTCATCTGCAGACAGGTGACAATATTTGTGACATGGTGGCCCGTGCTCCATGGGGATAGAAATCACTTTGACAACAGACTTACTTTTAGTAAAGACTAAATGATGCTTCTCTAATGTTGGTAAGATTAATACATCATGTGTATTCTAAACACTGTCTCTCAAGCTGTCTGGCTGGACTTTTGGGTAATGCAAATGAATTCTTTTCTCATTCCTGCTCACAGTACTGTTCAGCTGTTAAAGATATACCTTTCACAGGAGAGATCACACTTTGCAATGCTTTAATCTTTGTAAACTTGGAAATCTGGTGTTTAAAACCACTTCCAATTATTTCTTATAGCAGACCTTTCTAACCCGAAGAGGTTATTGATGTAATTGTGTTTTCTCCTTGTTAGGCAAATGATATCCTGTCGTGAGCCAAATTAATTGCTCCATTTTTTATTGATCTCTTTGACTCATGCAATTGATTTACCTTTCATTAATGATTGGCTGATGAAACTCACAGTAAGGGCTGATAGATAAATCCTTTTCTTGTGCAAAGAAATCAGAAAAGAAATTGCCCACCAAAATCTTTCTCTTTCCAGTAGGTGTTTAACTGATGCAGAAAGGAGATTTGTCACAATGAATAAAAAATAAAGGTATTTTTTTAACAGGGGAAGATAATTCCTGAGAATTGAGTTTTCTTTTTCTGGTCACAAGTAGACTATTCCCTATGGAAAACACCCTTCTCTCTAAAATAGCCTTCACTTTTAAATTTAACTATTCACCAGGTTCACTGAACCAGTTAAAGAGAATGAAAAATGAACAATGAATGCAGAATGATACAGGACATGAAGTTTTACTTTTCTGTGAAATTACCAGCCATACCTTGGTGGCTTTCAACCAGTAGGCCAGCATGTGAAATCTCTAAGCTGATCCTTACCCACCACTGGAAGAGACGTACCAGTGTGGAGAAGAAAGGCAGAGCTGCTTTAAGAGCTTGGAGAACCACTTGCCCTTTCATTTTCCTCTCTGATCATCATCTTCAGGACTCTCTTTTAGATGATGAAGGTATCAAATGCATGCAGATATGTACAAAGTTTTCCCCAAAGCATAAAAATCTTAAAAACACAAAATCAAAGCCTGTGCTATCATTGTACAATGTGCATTCAGCTGTGAGTTGTGATTAGATCAACTGTCCTGGGCCAGTCCTGTGCTGGGGGACAAAAAGGGTCTGGGGACCACTGGCTTAGGGACATTTTAACTCAGTGGTCCTGAGCAGCAAGCTTGGATAAGATGCAGATAATTTCTACCACCTCTAAACATGAACAGAAGCTGTTTGTGCTCAGTACTCAAGCTGTTGGTAGTTACCCCATCTGTACATCATCACAGGGATTTGGAATTCCGGTGCTAAAGTATTAAGTATCATTGACACACGATTTTAATCTTTTCTTGAAAATCAAGATAGAGTTATGCTGTCCATAGAAACATGCCATGAAAATCAAGACCCCAAACCAAACTCTGCATGCTGAATTTAACAGTAATATACAATGCCTTTTTTTCAGAAGCAGGACATGAGAAAGCTGCTTCCACAGGAGTTACTGAAGGCTGGAAATGATGAGATAGTCAGCACCAGGCCCTTTGATTTTTTTTCTGCTTCTGTTATAACCTTCTAACCTGCTGCTTCTTTTCATCAGAAAATGCAGAGCAATATTAATTTCTCTCACACAAACCACATGTTCTTATTAAACAGACTCTTGCACCTTGATTGTCTCTCCTCAAGAGCTACTTTGCATATACCGTTCTCTAATTGCCAGCCACACTGACCTTCAAGAGCTTTGTGCAAAATGCTGAAGAATGACCAAGAGCAACATTTTAATCACTTCACTAGCATGTTAAAATATGGGGGGAAAAGCTATTTTGTTTTGTGGAACAGCTGGTACTCATTTTCAATAGGATTTACCGAAAAACTTTTTTGCTTCTGGGTTTAGGATGAGTCATAATTGATCCCAAGAGGATAGCTCAACTAATCTCTGAACAAAACATAATTATGATAAGTATTTTGGAAAATTTAATTATTCTGCCCTTAGGAACTTACAGCCTTTAGAAGAGATCAGCTTCTTACCAGATTTATTTGGACTAGTGATTTGTAAAGGGACAAATAATGTTTAACTCCCATCATAAAACAACCTTCATTTTGATCTCATTAAAAAAATAATCAAGGCACGTATTCTTTACTCCAAATGTCATTGGTGCATGGGCCAAGACCCAGCTCCTCAAAGGCATTGAATTGTCCAGATAGGAATTAGCCATCTAATATTCATTGATTTTGATGAAATTATTTACTTAACAACCTTTGTGGGTGTGAGACCAAATCCTAGTGGGGTCCTGGGCACCAGCTGGCATATGTGATGCTGCATAAATGCTGATGTTACACAGCAGTGGCTGAGACACTGAGAGAGCAGCTCTGACAGTTGTCTGTAGCTGATAAATGTGGGAGACCACTGGTTTGGGCAGCAGAGGCAGAAAGCAGAGCAGTGTTGATGCCCTCAGATAGAGAAAGGATAAAGTTTCACACAAGGGGAGCAAAGACCCATTCTGAACTTTTTTAAGCATTAGAAGAAATTTTCCATATTCCACTATTGCTCAAGTGTATTCACAGACATCCTCTGAATTGCATCTATATTTTGTGGGTTCAGTCATCCTATAGAGCATCTGGCAAAAATATATCGAGGCAAAGGTCAGAGCTTAGGGCTTACACAAGAAAGCAATAGCAAATCTTGCACAGTCAGGTAACATTTGGATTTTTGTTTTCAGAACTTCTGGAGGTGTGATCTCACCAAAAAAAGAATTCATTTTTCCAGTGAAAACAATACATTCCTGATTTAAGAGGGACCTCTCAGTATTAAATCAGTTTTTTGCTCCTAGAGTCCAGAAAAGACAGTATAGCATGTTTTCAGTGAAAAAAAAAATGATTACTAGGTACANCCTCCCCAAGCCCACAACCAACCAAACCACAAAAGAAAACAGAACAACATCATGGAGAAAACAAAGATATTTTCTACTGACTTCAAAGGACCATTCAGTCTTTCTGCCTGTGATAAAACAGTCAAAATAATTGAAAGAATCTATCTTGGTGTCCCATGAAAATAATGTCTCCTTTATTTAAGGAGTGTAAATATATTTTTGCTAGTAGGAAAAAATATATTATAAGTCTAGACTATTTTCTCAATTCCCTGAGATAGCCTTAATAGGACCCTGAAGCGAAACAAGAGCTCACACTTATCAAATTCATTTTCACTACATACCTGACATAGCAAGGCTTAAGAATGAAAAACAGGTTGGTGGGCTTAAATTTATATAGTCTACTGCAAAGGAGGGATTTAAATGCTGTATCACTAATTTCCATCACACAAAACATCAGACACTTATATCAAGTGATAATGTTGACACCAAAAAAATAGGGAGTTGAACTCTGCTCCATATACATCACTGGTAGTGTAGGGATGGTGTGTGTGAGGCATCAGCTGTCAGCTGATGGGGCTCTATTTACAGTTCTGAAAGGAGGGATGTGTTTCTGCTGCACACTAATGTCAGATCCAGTTAGGAGCTGCAGATGTGCCAAGGGCAATGTGGAGCCAGATGCAGGAGTCTGTGTGCTTTCCCTTGTGGACACAAACTGCACTGGTGCTGTTAGAGATAAACTCTCTCATCATCTGGAGAGTGGAGATGGAAATACCCTTCAGAGAAACAGGCAGCACTTCTGAATCCATAAAACATGGAGCCAAGCCTCATGGATTCACTTGGCCCCAGGTTTGGGCAAAGCAGCAACTGTCTGCAGATGAAAGGCCCTGCAATATCTCCCATCTGTGTTACTTACTGGGAAGCAGGTGTCCCAAGGGGGTTGCACTTGGAATGCCACTGCTCAGAGCATTTTGAAGATGGTTTGTTAGTAAGGTTGTATGTATAATTGTGTATGGGTGATTTTTAGCTTTGGTGACTATGCCTTAGTGGGGAGGCCTATAACTTTAGGAAGCTCCCATATATACTGTTTGTTGTGTTGTGGACAATATTCACATTATTAGCACTCTGGAGAGTGGAGAAAGTGGCTTGCAAAATGGAAATGTATGAATTGGTGTTCACAGGCTTCATGGTGAATTTATTTGTCTTGCAAGCAAAAAAATTCATTTATTAATTTCTGCCAAATATCAAGTCCAAATTCAGACTCAGGTCTGGAAGTCAAGCTGGAAAGCCCTTCCTATCCATCATCACTAGCAACAGGAGTTCTTTAGGTGAAGCTGCCCCTGAGCAAATCCATTAACCTTCACCCAGACTGTAGGATTTCTGCAGCTGGGCTCAGTACATTACATGTAGACAATGGAGTTAGACAATTCAAAATATACATTCGTGTCTGTGACTTCTGCTTTTGATCTGTAAGATGATCTTTACTGAGGAGCCACCTTTTCCCCATACATTTATTTTCTTCTTCATTTTATGAGGTTTATGAGTATTTCAAATAGCTTTCTTTCTTTCTCCATCCTTTCTGTAACTTTTTATTGACACTGATGTGTGGCTGTTGTTTAAATGAATAGTTGAGTGGATTCAGGTTTAAATATTGATTAATTGTTAAGGAGCCTGGATTCAACATGACTGGCTGTTCAATTGGCTGGCACATCAGAGAAGGGAAATGCCAGGAAGGAAAAGACCATATTTATTGGCTGGTTTTGTCATAAATTACTCTAGAGCTTTAAAAAAATAGTGCTGCAAGATTTTCATATCCAGATCTGATCCTGCTGTAAGCAGAGAAAATAATTTTCCCCATTATTCTGCAGTAAGGAAAGAATATGTGCCATATCCTTGTCTGCTTGCAGGGAGGCAAAGAGAATCCAGCCACCACATCCAGATGTTCTTGTCCCACCATCATATGTCCTGGTTGTACTTGAAGGCTGGTTGGTGTTTGAAATCCAGATCCATTTCCCAAACTGTACCTTCCTCACCAGCAAAACTACAGTTCCTCAAAATGACCAATCCATGAATGATTCCTAATATACATATATATGAAAGCTTGGGGTCTTTGAATTTATGGTGCAGCTATGTGGCCCTAATGGCAAATACTTAGCTGAAACAAACCTGTTCTTGTGCTGTTGAAATCAGGAAAGTCACAGTGGTTTATAACAGAATTGGAATAAATTTGCTTAGTAGAAGCAATTAATGGAAGACAAAAATATCCTGCAGCATATTGCAGCCCAATGGATCACCAATTTTAGGAAGCAGCAGAATCTCTCAATTGCAGTCTCTCCTGCTATCTCATGCATTGCCATTTCTTACAACAGTACATGATATTCGTGTGTTCACTGATGTTACACTACTGAAATCAGTGAAGTAAATTTGGATTTACTATGGCAAAAATAGATCAGAATTTGGTTTCCTCTCTTTAGACCTACACCAGTGTTTGTTAGGTCTCCATCTAGATGGAGACTGGCCAGGAAGAACTAGATCCAAGAAACAGATAAAACCAATTCTATCACTGAGCAGGAAGAAAAAGCTTCTTCTACTTGCTGATCCATATGAAAAAAACCCATTTTTCTTTCATAAAAAACCCCAAGAAAGTGATTTTTCATTCTGGACAAAGCTGCAGAAACGACATGAGAAGTGCTTTTTCCAAGGATTTTTCTCCAAGGCAGATGCACCTCACATTCCAATGACAACAGAGGGCTGGTGTGCTGTGCAGTCCTCATGCTTCAGAGGAGAATGGGGTGTATCAGTCCTGAATTACCAATGAACAAGCTATGTCCTCCAGCTATGTTCAGATCAGGGTAATCAGTCTGCCCATCAGTCTCAGCAACTGGTGCTGCTGCCCATCATTAGGATATGTTGGCATTTGCCATGCAAAATTCACTGGCAACAGCAGTTTCGGACTCTCTTTCATATCATTCGTTTTGCTATCAGGCTGCAACATCCATGTGGCTGAGAGACTCGGGGAATTAAAGAAGACCTTTCTTTGTGAAATAAGCAGTGAATCTCTGATGCAGTTGTCTGTTCTGGTGTATCTGGTGTGCAAGCCGGGACATACTGTTTATGGTCACATCAATTTATTAAATCAAGAGATGCGCTGTCACTATCAGAAGCTCCAGATGTTTCTGTGCTTGCATGTGAAAAGTTAAAACAAGGAGGGAATTCTGGTTTTGGCTCTTTTTTGTTACATAGTTTTGTTGGAAGTGGTGATCTGAGGCAAGCATGAATTTTAAGAGGAAAAGTAAAGTTGCAGAAACCAGTGCTCTAGAGATTTCTGCTTCTCAGCATTGGGTAATAGATTTCCACAAGCCAGCGCATTGGCTTCTAAGAGGGGGGAACAAATAGGACCATAAGGATTAATTTTTCTCCCAGAGAGCAGTGTTTGCTGCTTTGTGGGCAGGTTTGTAACCCTGCACAACAGTCTTTATTACTCACTTGGCTACTCCATGACTGCTATGCTGCCTTCCTTGCTCTAGCTTGGCTTTTTGTGCAGTGAAAGATTTGCACTGCCAGGGTGAGAAATAGCCAGCAGGCTGGAGGAGGACGACCACAAGGAGTTATTCAGTCTTTTCAACAACCAAACAAAAGCCCTTTGTGTTTGTACTTTCCAAATGGTGACCCATGCCTTGTGATTTGATGCATCAATATCTTCAGAAAAAATCTGGCCAGGCCTGGATATCAAACATCCCCAAACAGTAAACTACTTCAGAGCTGAACTGCTTACCAAGGGTGAGTGGAGAGGTCATTTATTCACAAGTCTACAATCAAGAAGAGCTGCCCTGTAGCCCTGCTGAAACTCTTGGCACAAATAAACTCTCTAATATCCAGCTGAGAACTAAAAAGCTCCAGTGAAACTTGCCTGGTTTTAAAAGAAGCAGAATCAGACTAGCATTAAGTGCTTTCTAAAACTTTAGCTTTCCTTGAGCCTTTTTGACAATTCAGATTCATTCTTTGACATGCTGCCTGCAGAAATACCTATATCCAGTATTAATCTGAAGAAACAGCAGTTTTGCTTTCATGAAAGAAGCACCAACACGCAGGACTGGACCTTTGCAAACAGCCACTGCAAGATGTCACCACAGCGTAAGAACATAAGAACAATCATACCAATTGGGATAAAAGGTCTGTTAATCCTGGCAGCGCATCCTGCTGCTGCTTATCCAGCCTCAGTGCTCAGTCCCTGCAAATCACTGCGATGGAGGGACTGGCTCTGAAAAAACCATGTGAGGCCTATACCGAGACCACTGGGTCTGAGAGGTTCAGCCAGTTGTGTTGTGTTTTCCAGCCCTTTGCTGGCACATGGACAGCAGCCACCAGCACTGGTGCAATGGCTGCTGCAGCCACTGATAACCCAACTAATGCTGAACTCAAATGGCAGTCAAATCTGAAACACCGAGTCTAGGATTGCTGTTTATTTTCCATATCATACCTTCTACTACCTTGACCGTCAATATTTCAGGCTGTTAATATTCCAAGTCTCTCTGTGATACTTTTGTTTTCCACCTACTACATCTTTCATTTCCCAAGAAGGCTTTAAGTGGGAGATTAAATGTTGCCATTGGTATTTCAGCTATTTCAGTGCTGGGCTTCCTTAGGAAGAGTGGATACCCTGGGCAGTTGCTGCTGTTCCCTTTGCCTATTTGTATCATCAGCTCTTCTGTGACTATTTCAGTTTCAGACATACCTACAGGCTACCAAAGGGTATACAAGACTCTTCTCAGTTTCTTCTACAGCAAACACCTGTACAAAGAATTTATTTGTTGCCTGGAAATAGCCTTGTCTTCCCTGAGTAATCTTTGTCTACTGGGATCGTCAATTTGCCCTACAGACACCCTAGGCAGGCCTTTTGCTACTGGTGTATTGGAAGAAATTTCTATTTGTTTTAATTTTTATTCAATTGCTTCTCAAATTGGTTTTTCAACAGCCTGATTTTATTTTGTGTTTACTAAAGAGAATTTATGATACCTCACTATAATTTTTATTTTTATTGCTTGGTTTGGGCACAGTTTCAGTCTGTGGAATGTTGCCTTCTTAATTCTAATAACCCCTTTTTCTTCACTGTGTCATCACGCTGGTTTCCTTTTATCCTTTCTCAAGATTTTCTTAATGGGTGGTATGCACTGTGTTTGCCGTTTCACATCCTTGAGTAGTCCTCATACTGCCTAAGAGGTTTTAAGCCCCTTAGGTCCCTGTTTTAACTTCTTAACAAGCTTCCTCATTTTTACTGAAGTTGTCTGTTGGAATTTAGCTCTACTGCACTGGACTTTTGTTGCTCTTGTAGGGATATTGAATCTAAGTTCATTTTAGTCTCTGTTAAAAGTAGGGCTTCCACTGTGAAGGACTGAATCCCACCCAGTGCATTGCTCAGTACAAAGACAAGGGCTGCTTTTCATCTCACCATCTGCTCCAATGAACTATTGCAAATAACTGAAATTCCTGATATATTAAAAATATGATTCCTATTTTACTGAGGTCGCTACAATCACCATTTTAGAGGATTCACTCATGGAATTGGGAGGCATAAGGTGTTCAAAACCTGAAATTATCCATTTATAGCCAACTTTCATCAGCAGGGTAGAGAACAAATCAAGGATGAGATCTATTCTCGAATTTTGGACTATAATTTCCCCTTGTATGCATTTCAGTCCACCAGCAGCCAGTACTTGGTCTTTCCTGGGATGGTAATGGTAATTCACCACTGTTGGGCTATTTGCCAGTCCTGCACAGACATCCTGTACCCACAGGTGGCTGTGAGGCTGGAGAAGAGATCTTAACAGTGACACAGAAGGAAAATTTCCTCCAAATGGAAGCCAAGCCCAGTCTTTGGGGGTGTGTTTGTACCATATGGCACCACACAGCTCTGAAAAACAAACCTGACAGAGCAGGCTCCACACAGACAATTTAATGTTATTTCTTGCTGTTATTTCATACTCAGGTAGAGCTCTGGGAAACCTTCAGCATATGCCAGCATAACCAAAATATGTACTCACTTCATTGTGTGTGGGTTTTTTGTTTGTTGGTTTGGGGTTTTTTTGTTTTTGTTTTGTTTTGTTGTCTTTTTTTTTCCTGGGGTTAATAGTGTTAGGAAGAAACTCTAGAGTGAGGAACTAACTGATATCAAGTTTACCTTATTCTGCCATGAGATAACGTGATGTTCTAAAAAGCCTATTGCCTATTTAGTATGCATTGTATTCTCTGTCTCGTATGCATTTATGTCTGTAATGAGTTTGCAGGTGTGATGGCTGAACAGGGTTGAAGCAGTTTTCACAGGAGAGAAAACCATGTTTCTAAATCAAGAATGCAGGGAGTCACCATCACAGACAGTGGCTCTTACTCTGTGCTATCAAACACTAATATGAAACTAGGTCCAGACACAGCTGAGGTAGAAGTAGACTGGTGCCTGCTGAATCTCTGGCTTTTTTTATTACTGCTTTGGGAATATCCTGAGATGAAATGAAAGCTTATGAAGAATTGAAGACATGGCTATGCTATACTGGCAAAATCCACAGCAAGGGGAAAGTATGCAAGTACAAGATAATAACTGAGGGCAAACATTATTCTTCTCCTGAAAAACAATACCTTTTGCTGGAAAATACAGAAAAAATTCAACCTCCAAGAACAACAAAAATGATGCATGACAAGTATTTAGCTCTCCGTCTTCCTGTGATTGAGTAAAGAAAATTCCCATCACTGAGTTGCACTCAAGCTGGTTTTGGATACAGTTTGTCAATAGTGTCACACTGTTGGCAAGAACTCCAGTGAACAGAAGCCCATGAAGATACCTAATGACACACTACAATTTCTGAATGTGTTGGTCTGGTAGCTTGTGCGTTCTTAATTATTTATTCCGCTGGCCGGCTCTCATCACTGACAGACCCCGTTGTAGGCTTGGCCACTCAGTGGAACATAAAGGAGTGCAGAGATCTGTGAAACACAAGTAAAACACACATTGGAATTCCACTGTATTTCCCTGAGCTGTCACATGACAAGTATTTAATTGGCTGTAGATCAGTAAAGCACATATCCTACCTGCCAAAGTCTTTATTTGGAAAGAAATCCTTGAGAAGTATGACCATTGCAATACAACTCTTGCTTAAAGCAGGTAGGACTGAGACAACATGGCTGTTGTTGGTAGTTTTATTTGCAGAGTCTGGTAATTTCATTAGGATTTGATTGTTTCTCACAGAAAATTTTATAGGGCTGTAGGGTTTTTTTGTTGCTATAGATTATTAGAGAAGATGACACTGTTCCATCAGGTCTTACAACAAGTGCTCTTGTGAAACCTTGGTGCTATGGGCACTATCGGGAGCTTTTCCTTTTTATGGTGAATTGCAAAGCTGAAATGTGAAAAACAAGTTTGCTCCCTTTATTGCTTTTTTATAATACATAAAGACAGTTTCAGCATCTATTCTGCCCCTGGCCTTTCAACACAAATATCAGGCTCTGAATCCCTGGTTTTGCTCATGAGCTCTGGGGAGAACAGGTTCAATGTGACAGAAATATCACAACAGACAAAGCAGAACCTGCTTTTTACTCCTCGTTCAGCACATGAACTGCTGTGTGACTCCCAAATGATACTTTACTTTCTCAATGTTGGTGTCTACCTGTTTGCCAAGGTTGATTTCACCCAATGTTAAGCGTCACCCTTCCAAATAACAGGAGAGAAATATATATGTTTAGGGATGGCTCATCTGACCTATCTTAGATGTCATCTTCAGCTTGAGAAGAATTACACCATTGATCCAGATTTGTTTCACCGTGTCATAAAGAAGACAACCATAGCAGGTCACCTGAAGCACTTAAACTTGAGAGAAAAATCACTGACAGGAGAACTTTGTGCTTACTTAGCCTTATTTGCTCATAAACACTTCAGCTACACAACAGAGAGAGTCAACAAAGCCACAGGGGCCTACATGTGTTTCCAGTGATCACATACTGAGCAGCACTATCTGATTCCGAGGGCACAGTTCTGCTTTATTTATGAGTCTAGTTATTTTGAGGCAGAAAAACATGAGAAGTTCTAAAGAAATCCTCTAGCTTTTCATCCTAGAGTAAGAAGCTGCTTGTAGGCAAAGAAAAAACCAGACAGGGAGATGGGATATGACAGTACCTTCCAACTATATTTAAGCATAAGAAAAGCACTTCCAGGTGTCGTGTGGATGGAACTGGCTGACAGCAGAAGTCATGGTGAGCTTGAGCCTTCACTTGAGAGAGATAGTGAAAACACTCTAGAAATAGATGATGAGTCTCACATACTACTTGTCTTTCAGTCTGGTTTGATTTCTACGATATAGACCCCAGGCTAAAAAGATAAAAGCAAACTTGCTTATTCTTGGGAGATAACAGGGGAAAAAACCCCGTTGTGATTAAAGGACTTGAAGGGACACAGTGACAGGCATGTGAAAAGATTGACCTTACACTTGATCAAACACTTCTAATACGTAAGAAAAGCTATTTCTTCTGAATGCTGGTGCTGATATGCCCTTGGGACACACAACAGGGACCAGACTTGAATATAAATGTGTGCTGGAAAGGTTGAACACTGAAGAGGGGAAGCCTGTGCATCATGATCACCTCTCATGCAGATCATAGCAGCTGCTGCTGGCAATCTGCTGCAGATAACATTAATATACCCCCACACTGTTATCCAGACTTTTATCTCCACCACTGTTTTATATTACCACACTTGCACAGAGGTAGAGAAGAAGGATTGGAGGGCTGGGTGTCATCTTTGTCAGATTTCAAGTGTCCAGTGACTGGTTAGGTCCCAGTGTCTATCTGCTAAGGAGAACTGATTCCACCCACAGATATATCAAGTCTGAATATGAAGAAAGCCATGAAAACTGTTTAAATTTACAGGTAGAATGGGATCAGTCTGAGTACTTGAGCTCTTCCTCCCTGAGAGAGGAACCATTTCATCTTACCTTGTCTCCTTTTCCCGTCAATTAACGGAAAGAAGCAATTTAGAGGATGATGTATGCGATTGCTTAGCCATCAGCTTTAGGTTGAGATAAATCATAACACAGATTCCCTTGACTGGGCATGAAGACAAAGGTTGAGTCATGTCTAAATGAATGTGAGCCAGACCTTACTGAATTGTTTCTGCCCCCAACTCTTCTTTTCTTCCTGCTCTGAATGAATTTCTTCTTGCCATCTCAAGGGCAGTAGTTAGTGCAGACCAGTAAAACAAGCAGCAAACACAGCAGTACTAAGGCATTACCTTCTAATAAAAATTTGGCAGGTAAGTCTGAGGAACAGGACTGTGTGAAAGATACCCATCATACTGCATTTTGGAGGCAGCACTGGAGCATAGCTGCCTTGAAAAAAGAAATTATATGTACTTCAGATTTTAGATTTGGGTTGAAAAGTCAACATATGTAGCTGCCTGGAACTAGTGGCTTCAGTTTGCTGTGTTCAACTCTGGAAAATTGTTGCTCATCCAACTGTGAATATGACAGAGAGCCAGCCTCTCCTGAGGCCATCTCAGGAACAGGCAGTTTCAGTGGATATAGTATATCATCAGCATACGCACACCAAGCAAAAGCGTGTTGGTGAGACTAGTCCTGGATAATGGCAAGTAAATCAGAAATAATATCCTAGACGATGAGACTGCAACTCTCGAGGCTGCTTGGGTATGGTTAAATGGACAGAAGGTGAAAGTGAAGGCCTTCAGATGCAGGGACATAGTGAGATTTAGGGAGGTATCTGGGATTAATGAGGTAACTCCCAAGATGGAAAGTCAAGACCCTAAAGGCCCTTAGGGTTTCCAGTAACAGCTAGCACTAAAGGCACTATGGAGATGGGATCAGTGTGGTTGGAGAAAATTAGTCTAGCTTTTGTGGCTGTTTCATGAGAAGGGTGTCTCTGGACACCTGGGAAGTGAAAGGCCTGCACCCTGACAAGACTGCAGACAGATCAGGTGGAAGATGATAGAGCTAAAAATGCACTTACAGCATGAACCCCAACTGATTGCAGCAGCTGAAAATGGACCTGGGAGCAGGGTGTTGATTAGAGGAGCACAAATGCAGAGGGACTCTGCCTGCCCCAGGGAAACACTTCTGTCTGTGCTTGCACAAAAAGGAGAGGAGGAGGTGTCTGAGGCTGTCTCAGGCTGACCCAGCTACCTGGATGGCACACCCCTGGGGAGTGACAGCCTTCACTTGGCTCAGTGAGGCACTTCCCTTTCATCATTCTTATCTATCCTTTCTAAGTTCCAGGTGAAGGCTTGTCCCATCAAGGAAACATCAGGGAAAGATAGGATATAAACACAAGACATAGAACTTGGTTTCCCATACTAATGAAATATTAGTTAAATATTACTTGACAGATAGTGTGTAGGGAGTGCAAGAGAGCACTGGGCTTTAAGGATAAACCAGTGGACATGTGGGGAGAAATAACAGAGTTTAGTTAGACTTAAGCCAGTTAGGGTCAGAGAACATTATTACCAGTACATGCATAATGCTCAGATCAGATGTAAGAGAAGGCAATACTGGGGAATAGTTCCTGAGCCTAACTATCCTGTTGAGATGGTCTGAAAGCACTAACAAAACATTTTGCTCTTTGAAATGTTTTGAGTTAGCAAAATTCAGATGTTTCCATGGAGATAGCTCAGGCTATCAGTAATCATCATGTACTTTTCTGAACCTTCTTGTGACCTTTGTGCTCCACCACAGACATGCACTTTCCTGGGACATGATTTTGTGACAATCCAGCCTGATAAAATGAGTGGTGCCACTTTACCACTCCCCTGACCCTGGCTGATTATTTCCACCCTCTCCTGGTACTGCTGCAGCTTGCAGATCCTGCAAGGAACTGTATCCTCCTCCACTTGTTTTCTCTGTCAAATATTACTTCTGTTCTTTTTTGCAAGAGCATCATCAGTCCTCTCTTACAAGTTGTCTCTCTGTGGCAGTCTCAGACACACTGTAAGTACCACCCTGACTTAATTCTCCCTGTTGTGCTTCCAGTCTCCATCCATCATACAAACAGTGCTGGAGGTAAAGCTTGTAAGTGGTATCAATTAGCTTTGGCATCTGTATGTCATGAGTAGGACCATGCTGTGAGCAAAGGAGAGGTGATGATAACAGTGGGGCTGGCATGGGATTTGCATGAAGTCTGGAAACTTCCTATACCTTTATCTCAAAACTTTGTTGATTTCAAGGAAACCTGATCCAAGATTACAGATGGCATCATGTGGGAGCAGGTCTTGGATGCAGGGAGCCAGACACCTCAGAGGGGAACAGGAGAAAGGCTGCAGAGGAAGATTGCACAGAAAGATTCTTACAGGCTGCTCTGGGGAGTTAGAGCCTGTCAGTGCACTGAGAGCAGGACAATTAGTGTTTCTCTCACAGAGTTTCCAAGTATCTACATTCTTTTTCATCATATTTATAACAAATATAAGTGCATCTGGAGTCTAACTTACAGTCAGAAAGAAGACCAAAGGCTCTTTATGTCAAAGTTTTTGAATATTTGCCCTTATTCCAGTGGCCCTGTTTCTTCACTGGATGGGGAACTCCTTGCTATGGAAGTCTCAGTGGGTGGCTATATTGGGATTGCTGTGGGGAGCTATGGAGTTAACAGTTTCCAGTATGACCAAGCTTGCTTGAAGAAGGGTGTTTTTCAAGCAAAAAGGACATATTTTAAAGTAGAGTTATGCTTTATAACTTCTGCACATCACCTCCCCAAGGCTAGTGCTGATGAGTTGTATATGTTAGAATCACTTGAACAGAACTGCTTCTGTTGCTCAGTAAAGGGAGAAATTCACATTATTTTGTACTTCAGTCAGAGTGAGGATCCCAGTGTGAAGGTTTAGAGTGTCTCTTTGGGGGAAGTGGTTGGGGGGCTCAGCTATCCCCATGTTCCACCTACAAATCATGAGCAACTTCTGCATGAGGAATAGCTTTGAAGGAGTCTGTGTTCCTCTTTGTCCTTTTCTGCATTGAAGTCCTTTATAGTGAAATGATGTGCAAGATCCTATAAATGGGATTTATTTTAAGCCTATTGCAGCCAAAAAAATGATACATTGCATCATGATGTCCATACATATGAGGTGGACAGGAAGGTTTCCATGCAGCATCCAGACCCATTGTTTTGCTTTCAATGAGTCCAAAGTGGTTGTAATTAATGCCATTTGAGGCACATGCATTGATTCATTTACTCCAAAACCAGACCCAATTTTGCCACTGGGAGGGTGCCTGAGAGCAGAATACAGTTGCCTACAATATCTTCTCTTTGGTCTTAATAAATCTGGGATATGAAGGGTTTGTTTTGGGCCCCATTTTGTGAAATCTGAACTCACTCAATGATTTGAGAGTGTTTCTGTTTCAGCATCTGAAGCTCCCCAGGATCTGTCCCTGTGGGCCCTGTTGGAAAGCCTCAGGGTTGATCCACTGCCTAGGGATCCCCATAGGACACAGATTTTTTCCCCATGCCCAGCCCACAATTCCAGCCACTACATCCTGGTGTGGACACTGCCCCATTCCAGTGGAGCCAATGAACTGAGCTTCTCATCCCCTGCTAGTACTGGTGACCACACACTAGACACAAACTGCTTCTCCAGTGTCCATCACAGGAAAGGTCCAGGGAACTGCAACTGATCCCCTGCTTTTGTCACTCCCTGACATACCTGAACAAACTGACCCATAGCAAAGAAACAATGAGAATCACCTACATACGAGGTGAATTCCAAAGATCACTCTGGGCCAGAAAGGTCCACTGAAGGGCATGAGCCTGAAGGGCAACAGGGTAGCTGGGCTGCCTTCATACACACTCACCAAGTGTGCTGCAGCCCTTCATGCACACAATAAGTTCTTTTCAATGAGTAAAACCAGATATTAAATTCATGTGAATCCAATAGGCTAAGCTATAAAATTGTTGATATGATATGGAGGTGTTACTCTGATGTAATAGGCCATTTAGAAAAAAATGGATATAGATTTTCTGTCTTTCTCCTGATCCATTTCCTCTTTCACAAAGGAGCAGCTAAGGAGGAAAGTGCTGTGCTCTTGTTTCATAGCCATTCCTCTGGTGCTTATGGTGATGCTTTAATGGAGATGCTTTGAATCATTTGCTTTATATTGCTGTTACCTATTATTTTCATATCCGCTTTCCATTACAGTTAAGCCAAGCACCCATTTAGTAATTCTTACCCAAGGCCACGAGCAAACAATAGCAAGATATTTAGTGTTACTAAAAAGCCTCAGGACCTCTGTGTGTCTATAAACTGTACAAATATTTCCACAAATCAAATGAGTTTGCACACATGGCTGGAAGTTGTGCCCTGAGTTGTAGATGTTAGTTGTACGTTCTTGGCATCTCTGCTTCAGGAGTAGAAAATTTCAGCAATTTATTAGAAAATGCTGCATTGCAAAAGGTCTGAACAGTTTTTTAATGCAAAAGATGGAGTGTGTGTTGCATAGCCTTCTCCAGCACCTTCTCTGCATGGAGGTTGGGCTCACAGCAACCATGGGCAGAGGCAAATCCCTTAATGAAGCAGTAAAATTTCTGGATTTGGCTATGGGGATCCTTAATACCAGTGCCAGAACAGGAGAGTGATGAGGCTGCTTCCAGAGCTAGCTGAAATTTCCAGTTATTATGATTTTCTGTCAAAAAATTGTGATTTTGCCCAAATATGTATTTTAAAAATATGATCAACAGATAGATATCTATCAACAACATTTAGCTCAAAGCAAATCATATTCTCTAAAGAGCCTCTCTGTCTCTACCTATCAGACATGGTCACACCCTGCAAAACTACGCAAAGAGTTTGAAGGCAGGAAAACATTCTGCTTTTGACATTTTCTGAATGCATCATTTTTCACTGTGAAGGAATCTCATACTTTAGAGCTTGCTAAACCTTTTGAGATACATTAAAATTACCAACAAACAAAAACAAATGACAACAGCAGCAAAACAATACATACTTTACTGAAACCTTTAAGTAAAGCTGCTTTTCCCATTTTGTCTTACAGGCAATGAGTCCATTGAGTTGATTTGTTATCCTCTGGGCGCTAAGGTATGGGGAGAGTTTGGGATTTTGGATAAGAAAGGGTTTTGTTGGAGATTATCAAGTCAATCCTTTACTTTTCAGCCTTTGGTAGCGATGTCTTTAATTACTTAGTTCTTCAGACAGTCATTGTGTAGCATATTGGAGCTTACCTGCACCTTAAAACCAAGGCATGTCAGGAATGGGAGTCTGGGGAATAGTGGGAAGATATATCACAGTATGTTGTCCAGCATATTTTACAAAGCAAGAGACAAGTTCACTGTCTTTCAGCCATTTTGAGGGCAAAGTCTATCAGCTGACTGCTGTGGAAATGAATAGGCTACATCCCCTGACAAAGTGGCTGGATTAGCTTAATGTTCCTCTCCACTTGTATTAAATCGGATGCTGAACGCAGGCCTCTTCTCAAAGTTACAACAGATAAGTTGGACACAACCAAATGCAATTAGAACAAGGCCAAGAGAACTACTGATTTGTAAAGCTTGTGTTTAGTTAACAAAGCAACAATTAAGAGAATGTCAAGAAGATCTGTTTCAAAAGATAAGTAAAAAGATTTTACTATAAAATATTAATCAAACCCTTTATGTTTTGCTAATTCATACTGTCATGCATTAAGCATTTATTAAGCATCCTGTCATTTTCCTTCTATGCTACTGTTAAGTAAGTGAGAGAAACTTAGTAGGTGACTGATTGAGTAGTAATGCCATTAAAACATCATACATCATATTGGCCCAGTGAAAACTTGCTCCTGAAGCATTAGGACCTGATTTAGAGGAGATGAGGGATTAATCTTTCTTTGCTGGTCTTGTTTTAAAAGGATTATTTAAAAAACAGATTTTAAAAATTGAGTTACATTATAGTGTTACCACAAGAGAAAATAAACCAAACAAAAAGCACAAAAGAAATTATTCTCAGCATAATTGCTGCTAAAATTCCAGTGCCTGGACCCACCGTTTTCTGTATAGTACAAAAACTCTGCTAGAGTCATGAAATAAAACATTCTAATTCTCTTAGCTGTGCTCGGTGAAGATCACAATGCACTTGCTCCCTATCACTCTCAAAGTACATAAGGGGTTCACCAGTCTGATCCTTCAGCAATCTCTGAATTACACAGCCTAGATTTCAGAGTGCGCTCCAACAGCTCCATTTTAGAGAAAATTTCCCCCTGAACCGGGAAATGTGACTTTCTCATGAGCAGGCTGTAGGGTGCTCCTTACATCAAACTGAGCAAAAATTTGTTCCATGCCAAGAAAGGGTCTTCCCCTGGGAGGATTTGGTGCCAGTGGCAGCTCTGGATTTCACTGGGACTTCCTTGTTCCTGTGGCCTGTGATGGAGAGTGTGCTGGGATGGCTGGTACTTGCTCTGAAGGGATGTCTCCCTTCCCTGCCTTTAAACTAAGCCCACTCTCTCTGGAGGACTCTGGTAGTTACAGTAATGCTGTTCATCTTGCAGCACAAGTGCATGCTCTTTTTGCAGCTCCTAAGGAGTTAAAAGACTGTACAAGAGCAGAGGTGGATAACTTGCATTCAAGAATTTTAAAGGGATCAGCCAAAGTAGCCTTAGATTCCTTAAAACTGATGGTTAGCAAAGCCATGAAACTTCAGGAAAATGAATGCACTGATGTTTTAAAAGGACAAATAATATGACTTGGATAATTACGGTTCTTTCAGTATGACATTGATTCCAGAGAAGGTAATGGAACAGTCAATGTGAGATTTGACTGATAAAGGATTAAAAGACAAAGATGTAATTAATCCTAATCTACCTAAGATTATTGGCAGTAGATCCTGTCAGACTAAAGTGGATAACTTTACTTGATGGTTTTACAAACTATGTTGATAAGGGAAATAATGTCCCTTTGATGAAGTTAGGCTTTGGTAAAATATTGCCTTAGTCCAACACAGAAAAGTAGACAATCAACATGGATGCATTAAATTGATTAAAAGCTGCTAATGGAAAGGACTCAAAACATTCCTGTAAATTAGAGATCATTACTGGACAGGTGAACTGCTAGTTAAGACTGCTATTTAACAGTGCTGTCAATGTCTTGAATAAAATCCTGTCTGACAAAGCAAGGTGAAGACAGTAATATCGGGGAAGTGGTAAATAATGGAAGGAGAGGTGGTGGACATGGAGTGGTCTGAATCCACTGGTGAACTGACCTTGGCCAAGCATTGTGCCTTTTGCAACAGCAAATGCAAAGTAGTAAACTGAAGAAAGAACAAAGGGATGAATGGTGGACAGAACCTGCTGCTCAAGAAACTGATTCCCTGAAAAGGCTGGTCGTGGTGGATAAAACTGACTCATTGCAGACTCCTGGTTTGGGGTGTCAGCAGATGAGCAAAGGGGTGTCTTAGATTATCAAATAGGGGGTGCTCCAATTAGTTTTGTAAGGTTTGAATATCCCACATTCAGCTGGGTTCTGTTTGCAGCCTGGTTTTGTTTCGTTATATATCTATACATTACTAAAGCCTTCATTTAGCAAGTTACTCAGGACCACAGAGTCCTTTTTTCCATTAAGCGTATGCTTAAATAGTTTGCTGAGCTGATGACCTTCACCACAAGATACTCTTCCACTATCTTGTGGTTGGTTTTTGTCCCCTTGGTTTCATAAACTCATTTGGATGCAGTGGTTTTCTGTAGATAATTTACTTTCTCTGTGTTATTATTGTCTCCAAACTGTGTATATTTACAAAAGGAATTAAATGAGTACTATTTATTTTACAGCCTGTAATGGCCCTTTTGGAGGGAAGCCATTATGTAGATACTTAGAACATACATCTTTTTGCATTAGAGAGCTCTCATGACATAAATACAGCAAAACAAATATCAGGCTCAGTCCTGGGAACAGTTTCTCTCAAAACAGCCTTTATTTCCAAGAACAGCTCTAAAAACACTGAAGTATTCGTTTGGCTGGGAGTGCCTCCTGATTTTATCCCATTAAAGCAGATCTTTGGTTATAGATATCTGGGTAAAATTGCCATTTAAAAAATGAACATACTTGTGTGTGAGTAATTGCACGTGCAGAAATTGCAACCAGTTCAGTAGGACTGATCCTGTTGCTCCCAGTTTCATTTCAGTAAAGTGAGGATGATTTAAAAAACCCTTTGTGTTGCACAATCAGTACAGAAAACTCAGCAGAAAGCTGAATCTGGACCAGTGTAATGAATTCTGCATTACAAAGTGAGAAGGTATTGCTGGTAAGGAGACGAGAGGAGAGGAGAGCAGAGGAGAGGAGAGGAGGGAAAAAACGTAAAGAGAAAGGGACCGGGGAAGGAAATGTACGAACTTGCTGGTAGTGGGTGCCTTTCTCCACTGCCTTGTGTCAGGGACAGAGATGACTGCTCTTTCAAATTTTGGCTGGGAGTGGTGTTATCCCCCTTTGTCCAAACACAGGATGAAATTATGTTATTCAAAAAATGAGTGTACCAGGGAAGTTTTGTGGACTGCCTACAGTCAGTTTTGAAAATAATTGGTCTACCAATTGGTCTACCACAGCTTGGTGTCTTCCGTGAGTCCTGAAGAGCCACTACTCAGGAACGCGTATTATCAGTGTGCTGATAACTGCAGCAGGGCAAAGTCAGTATCATATTATAAGATTTGCATTCCCTCATTTCACTTTTATATCAAATATTACAGAAGGTATAATCAGGTAGTCTTTCTTTAGCACTGATCACTTTTTGAGGCTGTACTCAAGAATACTAGTTACAAAGCAAGACGTTTTAAAGCGGTTAAATTTAACCACCAACAATATTTTTGTGGCTACAGCGGTAAAAGTTTTGTCCATACTGTAGTTCATGGGAATCTCAAGTCATTGACTTCAGTGGGATTTGGATAAGACCTGGTGACCTTCTGCTTCCATTCTTACAGCCAATAATGATGCTTCATTGTCAATATGGTAACAGAAGGAAACCATGAAAATTGTGTGTATGCAGAAATGATTTGGCTTAAAACAATTTCCACCCTACAGAGTACCAAACCGCAGAACCTTCTTAGAAAAATGGCTTAACACTGCAATTAGAGTGGGGTAACATTTTTTTCCCTGTGCAATACTTATCAGCCTCATACATCTAAAGAAAATAAATGCTAAAGCAAAATTCTGTGGCTTCATGGTTTGATCAATGGAGTCGTCAATATAAGAGGGTTTAGCATCTGTCACAAACTCTGCATTCTAGTAGCTGTTGATCATCTGCCAAGGAAAGGGTTTCAAGGTTCCTAAATGTATCTCGTGCGTGCATCCCACTCTGCTCTGAATAGTGAAGAAAGGTGGCTCTAGGATACAGGGATTAGGCTGCGGACTTAACAGCCAAGCAGAAGGAGTGGCCAAATCTAAGGAGACGCTTTGGTATTAACTTTGTTAAATTAGCACACTTTTTTTTTTGTATGTGAAGTCCAAGCTCAGGGTATGGTTGCTCTATTATGCTTTATAGGTTAAAAGATAGCTGTCATTTATAAATGTCTGACAGGAAAATCAATAGTTACTTTCTATGTTCAAAGTCATGGGCCTGGGAAATTGGAGCCAACCTGCAGCCAGAAGTGTGCCCTCAACTGAGGCATGCTGGAAAACTTGGAAAAGAGAGGGTGGGCTGCCTTTTGTTACAGCTTCTGGGGAAGCACCTGATCTCTGAGGAACCACAAGAAATATGTTTGTTGGTTTGTTTTCATTTTCTTTAATGTATGCATTGCAAATTGCCACAGCCTTCAGATTTTTAGGGAAAACAGTCATTATGAGGTAACCATCCTAGGAGGGTTCGCTGGCAGCATTTACTCTAATTGGTCCATTCAGGAGAGTTATGTCAGTAGTGTGAACATAATCGACCCACAGCAGATTATTATTTCTGTCACAGGGCTTCTCTGCAGATGTGATAGAAAGTAACTCTGGCAGGGGCTTACCGGCTTCAGAGAATCTCATCAGCCTTGAGCAGTGCACAAACTTGTACACTACTGAGATAAATATGAAATACAACATTCACAAAAACCAGACCCTTGGGCTCAGAACACCTGATGAATTTGGAATGTGTTTCTTATATTATAGTAGATGTGAGGGAATGCTACGTACTGACTGAAAACAGAGGACTATTCATGAAACATCCTTGGCCAAAATGTGTAGTTATATTTATCCTTAATTAATAAATTGCAATAACAGCTGTTCATACAAACTTAGGAAAATTATTGACTCGAACACAAGTCATTTGAACAACCATAATGCTGTGACTGACAGCTTACTAGAAACATTTGCATTTTATACCTGTGTCATGACAGGTCTGGCAAATTTTATCTCACTAGCCCATTAATACTCAGCAAAACGTCAAATAATGTCCTTCTTGGAAGAGATTTTTTTATTTGTGTCATCTATCATATAGAAACCAACACCAAAATTGAGACTGCTCAGTTTACTGTGAAATCACTGTATCTATAAAGAATGAACAGTACTGAAATGTAGTAAGGAGATTAATTAAAGTATGTCTATTGGTCTTGGACTCAGTACTTTAATCAGGTCCTTTCTGAAATGCTAGCATGCATATAATCCTGCATTTATGGTGGTGGCAGGGAAATACCTTCAGTGTTCCACTGTTAATAGATTTTATAGAAGCTGTGATTTGGCAAAAGTTCTTCAAATCCTGATTGTATTCTCCTCCTACCCACCATCAGTACATTGCCAGGAGATTTTTTGTATTTAAATTAAAAATTAAAATGCATCATGTGCAAACTGTAAAGTAAGCTGGTACATGAATCATTTAAACTGCAATGTATACCACTGCAGAAAATAGTTTAGAGTTCATTTCTGAAAAGAAAATTGTTTAAAAAAATGACACCCTCTTATCCACAGATTTGTGGCTTCCTCTGTTTATTTCAAGAAGATTGCCTGGTTTTGGTGACAAATACATTTTATTACCATTATAGCCAAGAGAAGTGCACAGCAAGAGGCAATGAACTGTGCATTTGTGTGTGTTATCATCAGAGTCTCTTTCTTGACTCCCAGAATTTGTGGCTTTGCAAAGACATTGAAACCAATGGCATTTACTAAAAACGCTCCTGAGATCAGTTAAAGCTGAAAAACTTTTGTCAGTGCTGCAAAATTAGATTAAGATTTCCAGCTTTTACCTCACACTATGTACACACAAAATAATCTACAACATGGAATGAACCTTTAAATACAGAAAGTAGCGTGGTTGACTCTGCTAGAGTGGGTCACATAAGCCAAAGTCTAAGTTCCTGCAACTCCCCAGATTTTGCAAGGCAATTGTTTTTGGTTCCATACAAATCCTACAAGTCTATCAATGTCTTATCCAACCTTCTGTTCCACCTGACTAGAGAGACATAAAAAAAGGCATAGAAAGCCAGAGTTTGCATCACTACTGAAAGTTTGACATTCTGGGCCTGGGACCAAAGGCTCTCTCTGCATTAGCTGATGACTTCCGGACTAGTCCCTGGCTCCCTGATACACCATAGTGCTCATTCGGGCTGAACACCAGCTCATCCTGCCTGGCCATTCTACAGGGGTGAGGGGCTCTGAGCATTACTCAAGTTCTGAGGCATTGCATGGATGCTAAAATGTTCCCCAGGTTGGATCTATATTACACCAGGTCACCATTTATCCCTCCTCAGCACTCCAGCAGGCTCTGCATCCTCCCACGTTCCCTTGTGTCCTCTGTGTACTTCCCATTACAGGTCTGCTCTTGCCAACCATTTGCTGGCAACTTATTGCAGAAACATCTCAGGCTGCGAATACTGAAGTCATGGAAACTTGTGTCTTGGTGGAGGCAGTGTGGACACACCTGAAATTGTGCCACTGGCAAAAACTTCAGGCAGCAAGCTTTGATGTGGAATGTGAAGTGTGGCAATATCCCAGGAGGAAAGTGTGAGGATAGGCAGGAAAGGGAAAAAGGAAGGGAAGTAGAATAAATGCACAGCACAAAATTTTAAACATGCTTATCTGTGTGCCTGGAAGTGAGAAGTTGGAATTTTTTGCATTTGCATATATATGAGATAAATATGATATTCCACAGCCAGATCTCCTGCTCACCTCTCCTCAATCCTCCTCAGGATGAAAGGGATCAACTTAACCCATTCTGGGGCCATGTGTGTTGCAGGCCTTTTGCAATGAGGGAAGTTTTGCTATGAGAAATGAGCTCTCAGCAGGAGTACAGCGTATGATGAAGACCCTGGTGAGTGCCAGACCTCTCCAGAGGCAATTCTGATGCCTCTTGATCTGTGACTGTCACCCAGGTTGTGTTCCTTGGGACACCATCATCTTCAGCCCCAAAGTGCCTCCTGAGAGAGCTGATGTGACACTCCCCCACACAAACAGCTGCATCCAAGATAAGCAGGCATGCAGTTGGAGCATAGAAAAACTAGCACATATGTCTATCTTGGAGTCACAAAAACCTCCAGCATTGCTTTTGAAGGGCTCAATTTCTCTTGGATTTTTTTATTTGACTTCTCTCCAGTCAAACTGATACTTGCATTTATCTGAACTCCAGAATACTGTACTGGCTCATGGGAGGACTGTTTTACTTCTGCGGAGTTTAAGACTCCTGAAGGAGAATCTACTGAGGTGCAAAGCCTTCATTTAAGTCTGCAGAATGATTTGTGACCTCATCAGCTACACACTTTATGTTTTTTGCTTTTCTTTTGTCTCCTTCAGGAGAGTGTGTTTGACTGGAATAGTCTCATGTGAAAATGACTCAGTTCCTGAGTTCATTTCATTTGGAAACAACTGAGAAGCATTAAACAGAACATCTCACATTGGCATTAATGCAAACTCACTTTTTAGAGCAGAAATTGACATTACCAGGCACCAACTGATGCCTTTTATGAGCCATTGACAAGTGCTATTTGTGGAGACAATTCAACATATTGACAGTGTAGGGAGCAAGAAACAGGATTGCCTTGTTTTTATCAGATTATTTAGTGTAAAAACATTACTTTAGCTTCTCAAATGTTGACTTTTTCCTCTTGTTTTCGATTTGCTTGAATTGAGATTAAGCCAAATGGGTGCAATTTTGACTTGAATTAAGATAAAAGCCACTTTTAATCAAATACCTCTGTGCTCTGTAGCTTCCCAGTCATTCCTTATCTCTTTTTTTGAGCACATTGCCCATCTCTATCGTTTTAATTTTGAATCAACAATTGCCAAGATTGGTTGTCACTCTCCTCCCTGACCAGCAGATAATTGATCAGAATTGTTTTGGGACGGTCAGACTCTTTCAAAAAGAGGAAGCAAAGCTTTGGAAATATTTGTTAGTGCTTAAACTGGTTCCTCGATGTTTCTTCTCACAAGTGAACAGGGTTCTGGTTTGTTTTTATAGACAAACTCCTAGTTTTCCAGTGTCTTTTCTATTTCCATGAGAGTACAATGTTTTGGCTGATAAAGTGACAGAATTCTGGAGATATTTCTCTACAGATAGTAGAGTATATTTGCAGTCCATCCTTCAGAGGTCCTAACAGAGGACTCATTCTTTCAAAGAAAGCAACAGTCCAGGTAACAGCTGCTTAAAAAGCAAAACAGAAAAAAAGAAAAAAAAAGAGAAGCTTTGAGCTATTAGATGTTGAAAACAGACCTTAATAAATGGAATATTTTTGATTCTGATGTATAGTATTGAAAATATTATTCCCAAGACGTTACTTTAGGAGCCTGTTTTATTCTTGACAGGTTTTCAGTGCATTTGGGATGAGCTCTGAAAATGGGAATGCTTCATATAGACAGCTACAAAGAATCTGGCTGGAGACATAAAGAAAAATCTACATGGTCTGATTTTCAGTCTGTGATCCCCTGGAGGGAGGATGAGGTTAGGGGTCCAAGAGGAAATGTGCTTACTTCTTAGGGATCCTGAAGGAGTAATAGAAAAAAAATGCTCAGGCTAACTTGCTATTCAGGAGTTCCTGCCTCTGTGGAAAAGTCTGAAGGTCTGCCAATTAGAGAAAAAATCAGAAGAGCTGAAAACTACTAAAATACACCAGCACTGGAACAGCACAGTGTTTCCAGACCTTGCTATGAATTTGCTTGCTTCCAGGGGATGTGAGTGAACAGTGTGTAACAAATAATTTATTTGACCTGTTTGTTTGACTTTTTTTCCTCTTCTTCTTCTTTTATTCTGTCTGTATATTGATCACAGTTTTCAAACTCTGCTTCTGGGCTTGTTTGTCAAATAAGGGCCCTACTTCTCCCCTGCCACAGAGGGGTCTTATGAGCATGGCTGGGCCAGCTCTGCTGGGGCTGATTGTGCAGCCCAGTGCTGCAGGCTATTGGAAAGTTCAATGAACTTCCATCTGGGAGAATCCAGGTGGGATTTGCCTCATAGAGCTATGCAAACAGCCTCACTCCAGGTCTGAAAAGGCTTCTGAGAATGTTACACGGGGCTCTGTGAATGTAGTTCCAGCTTGCACAGGCTGAGGCTCTATGCAAATATTTAGAGCAGCCCTGTTTGTTAGGCTTTGTTCATTCACTCTGTAAAGCCCTTTTGAAGGATTAGAGGTGTTACCTGAGTTCATCATGAATTCATAATAAATGTACCTAATTTTAAGTAGACTCTGCACATGAACCTCTTTATATAACAGCCACAAAAAAAAAAAGAAAAAAAAGAAGACTGGTACTAGACTGGCACATGCATAAGGTCTGCATATTATTAAGTCATGTAGAAAACGTCCCCAGGCTTTCTTCTGTGTCTCTTATAAAGCTGAGGCCTAGGCTATTTATATGCTGTGAACCCAGTGGGTAACAATAATCATGGGCCACCTATTATCTACATGACCTGTTGACAGCTTGACCTTTAGCTTATTTGAATAAGTAGAGATCTTCTTGTTGAGAAACCTGTGGCAAAAAGTTTACATTCTAGATCCTAATGGTGGGTTAAGCAGGATAGCCCCAGAGGTCTTTGTTCTGGGAGAGTTCATCCCTGGATTAGGACCTCCCCCACTGTGTGCATGAGTATAATAGCAAAGAAAATACAGTCTCATAGCTGATGTTAGTTACCCTTCTGAGGCTTCCTTTTGGAATAAAACTCTGAACAACAAATGTGAGACTTTCTATTTATAACTAGTTTTATGTAAAAGAGACTTCCATAGTACCAATCCTCAAGAAACCACACCAGAAATTTCAGAGAAGACATTTTCTGAGAGTTTTGGTAAACTTTGGGTCTAATTAAACTGGATGCATCATGGCATCAATTGTTCTGACAGCATTTTTTATTTTAATCATAGACAAATCAAAGGCTATAATTTTTTTAAAAACATGCAAGTTCACATTATCTTGTTTTTAGATTTATTCCTCCAGCTGGATATAAGCCTATGTGCTTCTTGGCTCTTACCTGAGCTGTTGATAATTATTTGTATGTATAATTTTATTATTTGGATTTTTGTATGGCCTTTTGAAATCCATTCTTTTAGACAGATATCCTGCATAGAATGTGCGCTAAAGACTGCACTCAGCTGATGGATTTATTAACAGAAATGACAGAGGTCTACGTTTGAACTTATATGCCTCAAGTTTAACTTCTCTTGACAATCACTCAACTTTGATCTCAAGCAATTTGAAGCAATTTGCCCACAATTCCTCACTGCGAGTGAGCCACTTCTAGTCAATATGTCTATCTCTTTGAGGGAAAATGTTGCAGTTTGTTCTCTGTGAAAGAAGTCCTGCACTACTTTCATTGAAAAAAAAAGAATTCCTGCATAAAATAACATGATTTATCTGGGAGAGATATGTTGAGGATGCTATTTTTAATGATAGCTCAGCTAAAATAAAATGTGCAATGACTTCTAGGAGGTTATCATTTGAGAATCAGAATCTCACGAAGACAGAAAAAGGGCATCATGAAAAATTGATCATAGGAATGCCTAATCTCCACAGAAGACAGTTTTCAAAGGGGAACACCTTTCATGCTTTCAAAGGGAGCCCTACCACTTGAGCATCCATTTATCAGAGACAGGAAACAAGAGTCCCACAGAAATTGCAGTCCCCAACTGGAAGCTGCAGAAACAGGTTCCTGCTTTTATTGCAAACCTGCAGTTTTTAATATATTCACTGAAAGCTCTGTGTAAATTTCTACTGATTTATGAGTGAATCTGGGCGTGTTTATGTGTGTCACTGGTAGTAAGTGAACAGTTTATTTTCTATGTCCTGAAATATCCTCCCCAACATAGAAATCTTCAGAAAAGTCTTAGCCCTGATGTTTGAAAGTGCCTATGTGAGGTACCAGAGGTACTGCCTCTTTTTGTGGGTTACTAGGAAGTACCAAAGTGGCCTAATTATTGTATGAAAGCAGTGCCCATTGAAACCAGTAGGAGCAGAAAGCGCTTAAGAACCTCAAACAACAGTCCTATTTGATATTCATAATTCGATGCAATAAAAAAAGTTAAGATAAAACATGGGCTATGCCTCAGTCTCTTTCTTGATTTCATCTCAAAGCCAAAGACACCGACATCGTTGTGTCTTGAGTGTGATCCTGTTCTACCAACTCAAGTTGTCCAAGTCCTTTGGTTCAAGCTCAAATTCTTAATCTTTAAAATCCAGTTGGAGTTTCCCCTCTGAGCACATTAGCAGTTGTGCCAGTCTGGGCCATAAAACTTCACAGATTTTGTAGCACTGCTGCTAGATCTGCTGAGAGGTCTCCTGGAGGTGCTCCCAGGCACAGGACATAGCTGTGTGATATTTTAAAGGCTGTTATCAATAATGTGCTGGAACTTGCTGTGAGCACAGTTGGCTTCTCATGCCTGTACACAAAATCTATTTTCCCTGTGTATTTCATTTGGACCAGTATAACAACATTTGCTGTTTCTGGTGAGTTTTTTGTGTCCGACTGAAGGTGCTACAACTTAGGGGTATTTCATGAATATTTGAGACCCTTTTGCCTTACAGATAGATCAACACTATCTCAGCAAAACCTCCAGGGATTCATATCTCTATCCAGAAGACAAGCACTTCCTAATGCCAAGCTCACATTCTGACAACTAGTAGAATTAATGCTTTTGCTCTGCACACCATTGCCAAAGTAACTGATGCAGCACACAACAGTGACCTATAACTTGTCCATTCATCAAAACCTGAACTGAACAGTTTCATGGTGTTTTCTATATGACTGGGTAAATGCCTTGATCCAAATGCCACTGGAATCAATGAGAAGATTATGTTAACTTTTCTGGGATTTAGTCTGAACCCATAGAAGTTAGAGGTTTTTGTATGGCCTTTTGAAATCCATCCTTTTAGACAGATGTCCTGCATAGAATGCCTGCTAAAGGATTAACGGTGAAAATCATCAAAACTCATTAGGGTCATCCCACAGAGATTCATGAGCTTTCATAAGCTCATCACAACTAGGTATTTTATAGTCTTTAGACTCTTGTTGGGCAGTTTCTGACATCTGTACTGGATATTTAAAAATTCTGTGATGCTAATGATATTCCTTTCAGTCCATGGCAGTCTGTATCCTGTTGAGAATACAAATGGTTTGCAGTAGTGTCTGTGCCTTATGCTCACTGCCAGGTCAGGCGGTAAATGCAAATGGACTCCCATTTGTTGACAACCAACAACATGGTTATGATACAAATTGCAGTTATAACATCAATTTCCTTTTGTGCAGCACTCTGAAGTAATTGAATATTTACACAAGGCCAAACTCACCTCAAGGACAGTGATGAACTAAATTTAGCAAAGATGCAGAGAAAACAGAGGCAACGATACTCCACTCCTTTTTTTATTTTAAGGTGTGAAATCTTCAGACCAATTCATAACTTAATGTAAGTTTCAGCATCTCCTTCATAACATTTGAAATCACAGAAATGGTCCTACTAAAAATTGTTTAGAGTGAAAAAAGCCCCCTCATTATGGATGACTGAAGGACACTGTTTCCCTAGGCAGCAGTAGCACCCCAGAAGCCATGAAAGCCTGGACTGCTGAGAGCCAGAATCAGGTAAATCACTGAAGTTTCTTGAAAAACAACCAGGAAAATGGGCAAGGGGCTGGGGCAGTGTGTGAGGAAACAGGTCTCCAAAGCTCCAGGGCAGGCAAAACTCAGCAGGCAGTCAACCTAGGATTTGCTGGAGCATCTTCAAAACTAATACATCCATGGAGCACTTTCTCATTCCAATTAATTGATAAGGTTGAATATCTATTAATACATCAATCTCTGTCTGATCAGGCATCAGTTTTCTTCTTTTCACAGTTTACGTGAGCAGGAGAAAAGCCGCATGTGTATGTTGTAAAAAACCTGTTGCCTCTGAGTATAACAGGAGAAAGCAGAAGTGAGGAGAAAGAATTGCTTCAGCCATAGGTCAGAATTGGAATAGCACAAAATTACTATAAATTTCCCATGAATAAATTTAGACTGTGTCGCTCCAATCAACAAAACTGCTTTTCAGATAGTTTAATAAGGACAAACCAACTTGTCAACTCTTGAAGCAGAGCTCAGTAAGCTGGCAAGATAAACCACATAACATAAGTGCAGTGGGAGCTCTGCAGCAGTGCCTGCAGCTGGTGGCATCTGCAGAGGTCCCATTGGGAAGGACCTTCTTCCTGGAAGAGGACAGCCTATGGAATGATGTGACTGTTGGGCACAGATGGCCAAAGTCCTTTCCCTGGGCACATGTGTGGTCCCAAGCCTTTGCTGCTGTCATTGCTACCATGAAAGGTGGTGCCAAGACCTGGCTTGTCTGAAAATGTCATTAATTTTCTGTTTCTGTGCATGGTATGGGTCAGTTCAGTTGCAAACACACCTAGGGTCAGCTGAGATGTCAAAGAGTGTCCCACCCAGTGTCACTGAAGTAGGTAAGTCCTCTGTAGATCTTGTGTCTTGCCTGCCAGACTCATGTCCCAGATACTCAAGGGCATTTTGCACAGCAAGTACACCTATGTTTAGAAAACTAATTATGACCCCACAGAGAGGTTTGTCTGAATAAATCTAGATATCTACAATGCAGACATCTGTATGAGCTAGTCAATATGTCCATTGACTACACCATAACTAAATCAATTGAGCTTTAGTCAGTGTAATTCACTGATATCTGTGATGCAATTTATCTGATCCTGAGGCAGACCTCTTACGTTGGTCACCCTAGAAGTGCAAATTTCTCTCCATTGACTATAATGTGAGCCTGATGTGAGATGGTCTGATTAAATCCTTTGTTTTTGCTGATGTTAAAAGTTAACTGAGCTCAATTTCTTTCTGGTTATACTGGTCATACGCGAACGCTGGTGAAGCTCCCCAAATTCAAGAGTGTCTGGCAGGAAGAAAGAGAGGTAACAGTTTAATAATTTGTAAACCAAAGTTTTCCTAAATGAGAGGGTCAGCTTGGCCACCCACAGGTCAATGACCTTGCTTAGCTCAGGCCAACTGCCCGAGTGTGACCAGTGAAACTGCTCACTCCAACCACTGTGGGTGAAGTGGCATTGTCCAGATTGGAAATCAGTGTGAAAAAAATTATTTACTAAATTACGTAGCTACATTATTTTGTCTGTTATTAACATTTGTAGTATTTACAGTATTTAAACACCTTGCATTTTTTTTCCCTTCAGGTCATCAGGGCTTCCTTGCAGCCCAGAGCAGAAAAGCTCTCTAGACAGGGCTGTTGCATGTTTCCCCCAATATGTCTGAAGACAGAATTAACTGATATAAGCAATTATAAAACTACAACACTCATAATCGACCTCCTTTGGAGTGACTATGTAAGAAAAAGGGATATGATGTCACTAAACTGCTCTCTGATTATCCTTTAAAATCACAAGCACTCTTGCAGGTAACACTTGGGATGTTATGTAGAAATATAAATACAAAATTAATTGATGACATATTGATTTTATACAGTGACTCAATGCATTTATCTTTACTCTACTTATTACTTATCATAACTCCAAGGATGGCAGCAGAATCAGCTTCTCACTAGTGGAAAACATTGCTCAGGTTTCTCTAAAGAGAGATACAAATTGTTTGGTAATAGTATTTTGCATAATCACCTGTTTAAATAATTACTGACATCCTTCTCCTGCTGAGGTTCTATAATAAATCTAATGATTTCTGAAAACATTGTATAGCCTTCTGTGTGGTGCAGGCACGTCAAGGTTTTCTGGTCTAGTAGTCAGCAAGAGGAAGAAATCTTGCTTAGCATGTGTAGGACTTTTTTCTCCAGTGCCAAAGCCAAATGTTTTGCCAAACAGCTTGTGCAGTGTTTTTTCCACATATCCAGCTGTGTCACAGAGCATTTTGGTTGCTTCTTGGTTCAAAATGAGAGCAAAACATTTTGTCTTTAGGATTAGTTTAGCAATTAATCTTCTGAATTTCCTTTTCTTTTTTTTCCCAGACAGAGTAAATATGGTTACATGATGTCACTGTTTGAATTGATGATATTTATATAGACTTTTCAGTTGGGGAATTGGGAAATTTACTCCTCAACAGGGTTGTAAGTATGCTTCAATAAACAGCAGTATGCAGTGCAAAGCATGTTGTGATTTTTTATGGAAGCCAGTTAGTTTCTACAATGGTACACTGAATGCTTACAGGGGACAAGGATGGTGGCATGCAAAAGTGTTCAGAGATGTGCAGATCTCTTGCTGACTCACAAGGATGTGGGTGAGGTGGGTTCCTTACGTGCAGAGAGTCAAATACTTGCCTTTGAAACAATGAGAATGCCTGTCAGAATGCGAGAAGACCTGAGGAAAAGCAGTTTGGAAGAGAGCTGGTCTTAGCTCAGAATAAAGGTTGAGATTTTTTTCCTGCTTCGATCAGCCCAGAAGGAACCTCCCAGAGAAGAGGAATACTGGAATAACTTGAGGAGTTATCAGCCCTCTGAGGACAGGAGTTGTGCTGCTACTTTTGCTCTGGAGCAGACCTCCTTCAGCTATGTTTGCCAAGCTACAAACTGATCAAACAACAGGTCTAGGTAAAAAATATCCCTCTCTCTCTCTTTTTTTTCCTCCAGTAATTTTTAATCTGACTCAGAAGGTCCCATCAGCGTTTTTGACATCACCACTGAGAAAGTGGTGTTTTATAGCAGGGTAATAGAAACCAACATGCAATGCCGTCACATTGTGGCTTCAATGGCATCAAACCATGGCTCCAGCCTTGACATCTTGTGGTGGCAGTGGTATATCCCTTACTGACTCTGCTTGTATGTGTTTCACTTCACTAGTGGAAGTGAAGTCATTATTTAACTGTTTAATATTTCCTGTGTCAGCATTATTATTTTTTCGAATAATGTCCTTATCTTCTGTTGTGCCTTAAGATTCCTGAGGAGATCACAGGTCCTTTGTAGAATGAAAATTTAAATATATTGACATTAAAAGCCATAGATACAGATGAGGCAGGATTAATGCTTAAATCTCAAGGGCTTCCAAATGTCAGTGACAACATAGGAGTTGTGCATGGAACTGAACTGAAAATTTCCATGAAGGCTGCCTGTCAACAAACACTGATTTTCAGTTATTCCAGGCAGTTCACTTGAAATTCTTTTTCTCAGAAATTAATATTTAAAAAGTTAGACATTACTTCAGTTTCTGGGAGGATTTGTTACACCACTGAGTGCAATTATCATTCCCAACCTGTTGTGAAACAAAGTACTTAATGCTAAAAGCAGCAGGGATGCTGGGTGTCTTGGGCTCCCTGTTAAAAGCACATTGGTCTGTATGCACTGAAATTAATGCGGCCTGTTTTCCTCCAGGTTATATCTTGTGGTTGGCTGTCTAGTGTCTAATGAAGTGTGTGTTCATGTTGCAACTTCTAGTACTTTACAAGCTCTCTTTGTCAGCCAGTTTTCATGAAACATCTCTGAGACTCCTGCACTTGTGTTGAATTTGGTTTTATTATAGCAGGACCGCCACAGTTTCTCTTGTACACACACACACACACACACACACACACACACACACACACACACACGAAGAGCTGCTTCATTTCTCTAATCTTAGAAAAAGAGTTTAAGAAGTCTTGACTGCAAGTCATTTAGCTAATTCTGAATTTACTTGCTGTTTTTGCTTGTGTATAAATCACTGTTAAATAGCCAGCTTCTGTATTCCCTGCTTGTTGAATGAGTCCATGTCTTGACCTTCAAGTGATGTTCTTGCAGAAGAAAAGTTGCCTTGGTATTGTTTGCATCAGGAGCATGTTATGGCCATGAATGCTATTGAAAAGAATGTGCTGGTTTGGAGGGTTTTCTTTTGTCAAATGAATACTAGGGGGTGACACTTTGTGGTTTATACCTAGACTGGTAATTGCAGTGAAATTGCAGCTTGTGGCAGAAACAGATGATGGTTCTGCCTGCGATGCAGAGTCTGAATATTTGAGTGAGGTTTTAATGAGGCAGAATATTGTTACCCAACCCTAGATCCAATAGCTTGTCATCCACTTGTGAGCAGAAAAATTACCAGTGATTGGGATTCATTAGAAAGTTAACTTGTTTTTAAAAGGAGCTGCTGTCTGAAGCTCAGCCTTTGGGCTATCAAACCTTTGAGTGGGATGCAGGGGAAGGCAAGGACATGGCAGTCAGTGTGAGGCTGAGAGGGCTGGGATGGAGCAGAATACTTTGTAATGTAACCCTCCATTTACTAAAAAAGCACATGGGATAGAAGCAACAGGAATGCCCAGTTGTAAGAAATGCAACAGGACTTATGACTTCCAACCTTATTAACAATAGAAAATACGAGTAGCTCAGTAATATCTGCATCCACAGATGAGCACAGGCTACATAGCAGGTACAAAGGCAACACATTGGATCTAAAATGAATCAGAGAGGAAAGCCTTTGGAACAACAATGACTCCAGGTGCTTCAGAACTGAAAAGGCTTTCAAGGACATAGGAACAAAAAGGAAATACTTTGTCCCTTTTAGGGACAATGTCTCCACAGCTTTTTTGCTTTTGGGTTTTTGGAGGAGTGATTTGGCTGAGTGGCAGAATAGACAGAAGTTCACTGGCCTCTATGTGCTTAGGAGAAGGATCAGCATCACTTTTTGCCCTTACATGGAGCTATTTGCTGAGAGATTCTGTGTGATAAGATACATGCAGGTACCCTCCAAAATGCCAAGGCAGTGGAAAAAATCCAAAAGGTTTATTCTGAAGTCAAGAATGCTAAAAACTTACAAAGAGAACCTGCACCAGCAGCAAAGTACTGGACCTGAGAAAGATACACCTCCTATTTTTTTCCAGGCTTTTGATGTTCTTTGTCCTCCCTCCCAGGCCTTCTCCAAAATAAAGGTTCAGAACACTGTGACGATTTATCTCTCCTCAGACCAGAGAGAGAGACCACAGCTTTTCTCTGGAAGGCAGGAGGGAAAGAAAGATCCCTCTTTGAAAAAGGGGTTTCTTCTTACGCAGAAAGTGTCCTTAAGCAGAACATCTGATTAAGCTCTAATCTCCTCGAAGTGAAATCTTCTGTAAGAGGAGTATCTACCCCTACAGACTCTCTGCTAAATGAGATGAAGTCAAGACCACGTATGGTGGTTTTTTGAGGTTGGCAATGCAACTTTTTTCATTGTTGGGCTGACTGGAAGGAGGAGACTGTCATTTGGAAAGGGGGCAGGTTCCCTTTCCAGTGGCAGCCTGGGCAAGCAGCAAGTGGGTAACTTTGGAGTATGTTCATGATTTTCCAGCAAGGCTGGTTACTGCAACTGGACCATTCAGTTTGTAACATATTTCCATGCACTAACAAAAACAGCCACTGGGATGGGATTCCACAGCTGGTTTGATGTCTGGGAGATGTGTAACCAGTTTTCTCCACTCCAGTGAGGATAAAAGGTGGTGAAAAGACGACAGTTGGTCTTGCTTAGTTCAGGGCTCTGGAACAGCTGCCCTCCTGCCATTGCAGAAACCAGTCCTCAGGACGTTGAAGACATCACTCTGACAGTCTCCCAGTTCAGGTTTTGGGCAAGGTTCCCTGGCTTTGCTCAATCAAGGATCATGTTGATTTGGAGACTATCAAAAACAATCTGCTGTGGAAATTTTCCTCCTGTTCTGATAATTCTTTCCCTTTGTAAATCTCAAGTAACTACATATTTTTCCTCTGCCTGCCTGTATGTCTGTGGAAAGCATGGAGGAGCATGAGAAGATAAAGGAGTTAAAGCTTTGGAGACTTTAGACACTTTTCTACAAAAAGTATCAAATTTCTCAAGCCTACATTCACAACAGACATGGAGGAAGACTAAAAAAATAATAGTATTATTACATCCTATGTAATTTTTTGTTGTGATATTATTTTACTTTATTAGCAGGTGGAGCATAGGGCTTTTTAGTAATTCTCTACGACAGAATTCTCTTCCAAGGTCAGCCCAGTTACATTGTTTCCTTCTCTCTACATCTGAGATGACTTTTGATTTACCTCACTTAGGGAGGAAGAGAATGGCTCACCCCTGCACTCTTCTCTGGGGGCTTTCCTGCACTTCGGGGTCACTGGGACTCTTCTGCTCTTTGTTTACTGCTTTTATCCCCCTTTTTATACTCTTCCAGGATTTGTGCTGCAAACTGGAGACGTCCAGAAACAAGGATGTCAGAACTTCATTTGCATTTCCTTGGATGCTGGACTGTCCTACCTGAGTCTGCTCAGTGCATTTCAGTTCTGTTACTTCAGCAAGTACTTTGTGCTTAAGGTTGAGTAGTAAAGCTGAAATCCCAATCCTTCTCTCCCTCTACTCTTGTGGCACTGCAAAGCACATTTTAAGGCACTCTTTTTGTGTTCTGCTTTAACAATACAGCCCTGACCAGGGGCAAATGGTCCCTGTAGCTCTATTGATGTTAAATGAGGCTTTCCATAAATCATGACTGAAATTCCTATGTTACATTATGCCAGAAATTCTTTCCTAAATGGCCAATGAAATTAAAGGAGCAAAAAAGGATTGATACTTAAATTGTGCATCTACCTAAAAATATTTTACATACTCCATTAAAAAGTTGAAGACTATTTAGACATAGTAGTTCATATGAATGCTTTTAAGTAGAAACGCAGTATATAGTCAATGCTGAAAAATGTTTATCTGGCAGCTTAATTAAATATTAGAGCAAACAGAAACAGCTGAGATCTAATTTTCAACGTTTACTTGGTCATATATAGAAAAAGGTAAATATACCTGCATCTGCCTGCCTTTCCAAACTAAAAGGTTGCTAGTTACAGGGGATCACTAGAACATTCATATCGCTCTTTTGTCTTCCATCTACCTAAAACAAATAAAATTCATACTGCACCTATAATGATGGAAGTAATTAGGGAAATGGTAATCAAGCAGAATTAAACACTCTGAAATGGTCTAGAAATTAATTACTTTAAATGAACATTTAAACTGTGTTATAATTTTATGGGGAGATTGGAAAATCTCATTGGGGACTGCAGATAGATAGATGGAGAACCAAGGGTCATCTTTTCCCATGAGTTCAGCACTCGGTGATGAAAATGGTCCTTCCACTGGATCCATCTCAGGGTCTTTAGTGTCTTGAGACTGCACATGGGGCATGTCTTGGTTAAACCTCCTTGGGTCACTTTGACTTCTGTCAGTCTGGTTACACTTAGGTGTGAGATGAATAGAGATCTGCAAAAGGTGGATCTCTCTGTCCTCCCTGCTGCAACTTCACTGTAGGAACTCTTTTTACTGAAGGAGAGTGATGTGACCTCAGAAGAAAACCAGTTATTGCTAGTGGCAATCAGAAAAAGTAGTTTCAGTACTGAGTGTTGGTGTTACTTTCAGCTGGTTCAAGCTAACACATAGATAAAGCTTTTCTCCTCTCTTCTTTGTGCTGTCCTTTTCTAAGAGCAGTGAAGAGTCTTCCCTGATAGAAAATTGCTCAGAAAAACATGGCTGATTTCGGTAGACCGTTCCTCAAGGCAGCCTACAAACATAACTAAGGAAAAGTGATAATTGGCAATATCCAATTCCTGCTATATCCACGTGGATCCATAAGACACAACTTGAAGCAGAGGTAGGGCTGCTCTGAATAGTGGCTGATCCTGAGAGGGTACCTGTTGTTATCTGAGACACTTTGGCTCATTTAAGCCACCTGCCTGAGGCTGCCAGATGCTTAGTAAGCCAGAAGCAAGACCTCTTTGTTCCAGACAACAGCCTTCACATTTGAGCAGGGTCTAATAAAGCATCTGGTAATATTTTTTCAGGAATGTTGTCTCCAAAAGGGATTTTCATCTGTATTCCAGAGTCCACAGAGTGTGACAACACACCTGCTCCCAAGGCTGCATCCCTGGCTGTGCAGTGGGGTTGTGTTTCTTTGTTTTGAAGCAATAGACTACTCTTGGAAAAAGTTCAGTGGCCTTACAAAGAAATGTTTCAACTGAGTGAAATCTCTCTGGCTCTCTGTTATTTTTGTACTCACCAGCTTTCTCTAAGGGTTAGTTTTTCCTCCCTCCTACAGAGGCTTAACAGAAGTCATTAAAATTGCCACAAATCTGTCTGTAAGCAATTCCTGTGTGTGAAAGAAAACAGGCAGGAGAATGTTAGAATTGTTTAGTTTTGAAATACTCTTTTCATTCTGCTGATCTCCTTGTCCTCTTCAATCATGTGAAGCAGAAGTAAGCATTTAAATAATAAGACATTTGTGTAAAATTGCTTTTTTCTTGCCCTTGTTTTATATTACATGAATCTATCAATTTTCCCTGCATAAACAAACAAGATTAATAATTCTTGGATGTTTGAGAATCTCTCCCTCTTATGACCAAGACCATTGAAATGATTAAAAGGAATAATAAGAACAGTATTTTATGTTGAATAAAATGTCTTTTATTTGATCATTAACACACTGTGGACCTTATGTACTAACACTCTAAGCAATTAAATTCCCATGAGTTAGATTAGCCTTTGAGGGCTAATCAGAAACCCAAGAGAAGCACATTTGAAAAGGCACATATTTTAGAAACTGGATGAAGGATGGATGTTAAAAAGTAGTTTTGAATGCAGGCTGTTCATAGCAGAAAATGGTTTGTGTCACCAGAGGTGAGTGTGAATCCATTTTCCTGACTCATGAAAAATGTTGAAGCTTCATGGAGTTTTGTGCCAAACCCATGTGCATTGGAGACCTATCAAAATATCTGAGTTTACATATTTATTTTTCCTGAGAAATGAGGAAGGGAGGTCGAGGAACAGAGTACATTTGGGAGAGCAAACAGCTTAGTAGTCAAGTTCCTCTTCCATATGCCCTGTAAGTGCTCTGCTTTTTAGGAGTGAAGGGACTCTCAATAACCCCTCCATGTCTGATACCACTCTGAGTAACAACCATGCAAGAAGACATATGTGAACAGAATGGTTTGTGTCTCCTTCCTCTACTCAGATACTGACTGGAGATTTTGATTTCTCGTCTTGTCCTACAAATACAAACTGGTCTTGAGGAAAAAAAAGAAAAACGGAGAGTAAAGGCTCATGTTGATTCATCATTCCTTAACAAGGAATATCTTGCTGAACATGTTCCAATCAATTAACTCTGCTGTTTTATGTGTTCAGCTCAGCACCTAACTTTTCTTCTCTATGCCAGAAGTGATGACCCTGCTGTGGTACAGAGGATAAAAGTACTGCTTTGATTCTTGAGACACAGTGAGATTGAGGCGCAAGCAGCAGCACATTGTTAACTTGGGATGAATCTTGAGCGCTCAGTGTCTCAAGAGAATGACAGCACAAAGAGGCAGAGGAGACACCCCTCAAGTCTTCCAGAGCTGGACCCAGTGAGCTCAGCCTATATCAGCACCATTCCTGTTTATGCAAAATACTCAACTATACAAGCAGGAGCACAATCACCCTGTCAACATCAGGATGAAAGAGATAGAGAGTCCCTCTCCTTCCCCCAGAATGTCCCTTGGCTTCACAGCTTGCAGGTTTGAGTCTCTATCCAGAGGGCAAAATGTCTTGGCAGCAAAGTGTCCTTTTGTGTCAGATCAGCTCTGAAAGAAATTACAAGCAAGCTGATACATGACCAAGCAGTGAAATGCACTGAAGAGGACCACAGTGACCATTTGGGGAGTGCATCATTAAATGGGCAAATTCCTACTGTTGTGTGAGCATTCAGTGAATTTCCATCATCCCAGTCAGGCAGACATAAAAACATGGTGGTGTTTTTCTATTTCCACGTCTCTTTTCTGTTCCATCTTACCCTCCATGTTCAGTGTTTTAATGCTTCTAGAAACCTGAACTGAAGAACTCACCAGTGGGTGCTGTTGACCTGGTAGAAACCAGCAGTGTCCCAATGGCATTCTACAGATCACTCTTATACATTCAGAACTCAAAATATCATTATGCTCTGTCATATTCCTACTGGACTTGGTCTAAGTCACTAAGTTGATGTCTTTCTACTTCTTTTAAATTATTTTCTCTTTCTCTTTTCACTTATGGTTATGGAAAATATTTTCTATTGGGTACATCTTCAGTTCAACCTTCATCAACAACTGCTACACAAATAATAAATTCACCAAAGAAAACTTAATCTGTCAGCAGAAGCATTGACTCCAGTCAGATCCGCTTGGACAGGTGAATGAGGGGAGTGTTACGTGACTGACTTCAGAAGGGTTGCTCTGGCGAGTGTCACGGCTGCTTGAATTTAAAATGTCAGACACTTGCTCCCGTTACAGCTCCTGCTGGGCACCAAAGCCTGTTGAAAAACCCTAAAAGACAGCTGGAAAGGGAGTATTGTAGCAAGTGTCACTTTGTTTTAATTGACTGGTCTGAGCAAGGAAATCCACAAAATACTGAGAGGCCAAATCCTTGCCCTCGGATAGTTGGCTTCAGGAGAACTTGCAGGTGCCTTCAAAGTGTACGTCATGCATCCCTGTTGTCTAAGAAGATAAGAGCCTAATGCAGCTGGTGAAGTTCAGCTTTGAGTTTGAAAGGTGTAGATCTGTGTTCAGCTCCACAGGTCAGGGGTTCAAACCTTGCTAACGACTCTTGAAGAAGTAAATCTCACATGTCTATGTCAGAAATCAGCCCCAGAAATTTAACACTGGCCAGTTCTCAGTAATCTATTGAAAAGCAATGATACAAAGAAGGGGAGCTTTCTGCCTTTGAAAATGCAATCTCCACATCCTGCTGTACCTGAAAATGGGCTTTAGCAGGGTGAAAATGTCACTTTGCCACCAACATGCATTGGACTGACCTGCTCACAGTGGACCAATGCCATCTGACAAAATTTAGCAATGGGTGGAGATTCTCGGTGTTCAGTGCATTTGAGCACTTTGGCTGAGCTAGACTTGAGCCAACCCACTAGGAAGGGCTGCTCCTAATTTCCTTAGTCGTCTGTCTCTTCACACTTGTTTGTGTCTTCCTCCTAAGGAAAGTAGAGAGTGTTGTGAGGTGACGTACTCTGCAGAAGAAGACAGAAGAGCAAATGTATATGTCAGGTAAGAAGATGTGCTGTTAGGGAGCTAAAGCCATAAACACGAGCAGGTGGAACAGGTCAAAACATCTTGGCTTCCCTTTCAACCAAAGAACTATGAAAACTTCAGGAAAAAAAACCCCTCTGATATCACCTGAGTTGATACTGCAATGTTTTTTTATACAACTAAACAAAAATACATCCAATGTGCAGTGATGACCTATTGCTCTCATACTGAGTTTTTGGACAATTCTACACAGAGGAAAAAAAGCACATTTGAGCTTTATTTCTATTAATGATTTTGTGAAGGACTTTTAATATCTTACAGGGCACCAGTGGCTGCTAGAGAGTAAGAAACATCAACACAGATGCCCATGTGCAGCAAGCATATCGTGAGGTTCATTGGCAAAGACAGACAATATGGGAAGGGGCAGCATTAGCCAAGGGAAGTTGGTATCAGGCTGAAGGGGCTTAAACAATTTAGTAAGAAGATATGAATACCTATTCCTTGTGAGAGTAAGAAAAATATATTCTACTGTAAATCCTCTGGCATGATGCAGGAAGAAATGACTGCTGTACCTCAAGGCAGAAACCTTTAAAGAATGAAAGACATGCTCTTGCTTCTCTGAGGTTTACTTCAAATAAAGTTCCACTTTGGGCTTGTGAAGAAGCCAGTCACCTTTCTCCTTTGCAGCCCTGATCCCACCTGTGTACACACTGCATGCTGAGCAGAAAGCTCACACTTCCAGGTGGGCATCTGCTCGTGACAGCTCTCAGGCCAGAGAGAGAATAGCTCAGCTTTCTTGTGTGGGTGAAGGATTAAAAGAGAAACAGAACCTGAGGGGGTTGGTGTATTTTTTAGGTTGTGAGAAGCATCAGGTAAAAAAAAAGCAATGAAAGAAAAATCCACTTCTGTCCCCAGAGATCCAGCAGTCTTAAGAGACAAGGTAGGAGAGGAAAGGGAGGCCTGGAGAGGTGAAAGATTAGTCCAAGGTCACAGAGCCAGGGTAGAGTTAGACGAGGAGTCAAACCTTTCCCAATTGCAGCCTATAGTTTGTCTATTTGTTGGATGATCTTGACTTAAGATGTCATTTTCAAAGCTGAGTTAGCAACTGTAATTGCACTCCTGTCATCTTTATTGCATTCTCATAGTTTACTCAGACAGCCTCTTAGGCACAGCACTTTATGGACCTCTGAAATGGCAGGTATGTGTTGTGAGGAGCTCAGGTTAGGCTGCGTTTGGCACTGTAAGGTAATGGCATACAATAAACCAAAGCAGGCAGGTGGGAGGGTTGTAACATTGAATGTGCTGATATATCAAAGAAGAGGTAATGAAATCCTACGTGGTTAGATCATCCTTCATCCATAAAACAGGACAGTTCTCAGTAAGAGAGGATTACATTTAAATGCAGCTCTGCCTTACTAACGTTTTTGGACAGTGTGTCTTCTCTGTTGTCTGTGCTGTGATAACTACTAGACTTCCCCTCTGATCTCAAGCTTAGTGGACAAAAAAAGAAGAAGATTTTATTATCTCAAAGGATAAACAAACATAGTTTAAAACTAATTGTTTGCCTAGCATCAGTTTTCAACTAAATGGATGAGGCTGGATATGGAAGTAAAGGTGTGCTGGCCAGTGAGAATACATGTATGGAAAATACAATGCTAAGTGTGGGAAATAGTGAGCACAATGAGATTACTGTGCTTCTCTTGGACAGACTGGAGTATCACTGTCCTGCAATACCAAAACCCAGAAGGGTGAAATTACGCTCACAGCAGCAATTCTATAAATATATGCTACAACCATTGAAGAATAGTGCTGCCATTGAGAAAAAAACAAATCAAATCAAACCAAAAAAACAACAGGGAAAGTGATAGAGAAAACCAAACAGTAATAATCTGATTGCAATTGTACAAAATGTCTTTGAATCAGTGTGAAAGCAAGGAACTATCGAAGACATGGAGGTGAGCAGAAAGCAGACTGAAAACCAGCACAGGTTTATGAAAGGGACAGCATGTTGTGCCGCTCGATACCTTTCTCTGATAAAGAGTTTATACTTATGGGATTTACATGTAGAGTTGTAAAAATAATCAAAGCCCATTTGAGACAGTGCCATGGGTGAAACTATAAGTAAAATCAGAAGTCATGATGACCAGTGCAAAAACTGTACAATGAGTAAGTGACTGAAAAGGAGGTTTTAGTATTTGACAGGAATTATATCACTCTCAGGGAAGTTACTGACAATTTTTTTAATGATCCTTTCACTATCACTAAATAGACAAACAAGGGAAAAATGGTAAGGAAAGATAAATATCTTCCTTCACAAGGTGAGTGTGAGCCACAGGTGTGGCACGGCTATGAATAGGCAAACACCTTAGTAGGCTCCACTGGCACAAGCACATCCAGTACAGGTAGGTAAGTAAGGACATCACTGTGTAAGGCACTGGTCAGGCATCAGGAATTGTAACATTTTCCCATATAAAACGTAAATATAAAATTCTGGTCATCTACAATAATGTGAGATGAATCACAAACTGACAGAGGCATGAAAGTAGAGTGGATAGGAGCAAGGGAGTATCCTTTGTGAGAAGAGAGATGAGGATTGTAACTTTAACAGCCTAGTAGAAGCATAAGCAAGTGTGTGGGAACTCTCAACAAATCTGTGAGGATGAGCAAATGCACAGGATGGATACTCAGCACCAGAGAAAGAAGAGTAATGGGGGTAAAAGAACAGATGTACACAGACTAGCTAGGGATACTCTTTAGTTAGAAATTTCTAACCATCAGATGAGTGAAGCTCTGGAACAGTTTCCGGATGGGGGCAGGATACAAAACTGAACTATTTTGAAGAAGGCACATAATTTGTCTGCCTGCAACAGCATGGTCAAGGCACAATGATATGGAAAATCCCTTCTTGCCCTGCACTCCTCTACATTAAGGAGGAATGGTTGATGTCATGTGTGCATGTAGGGAACTAATTTACACATTAATTCTTAGTCACTGTCCTCAGCTGAGGATATTTTTTTGGCTCTTGTGGCAGTGTTTGAACACTGACTGGCTGGGTTTCGGATTGTAATACCTTTTGGAGTAAGCTACACACCTTTCTCCCAGCCCTGAAAGCATGTCATCCAGCAGAGAGTACATCCCTGAGCATCCTACTCTCCAAGGATACATCCAAAAGAGCTATGTGTCACTGGGAGAAGACAATGAATCATTGAGGCATAAAGGCAGGTATGCAGTTGCCAGAGATGCTCTGGTTTATGTGTCTGCTGTGGGGAGGAGGTGCTGTGCAAAGTACAGTAAATAAACTGTGGGTTGAGCTCTGCTTTTATGATTACTAAAAAACCTCACACTCCATCAATTCTAAGACCTCTGGTCTTTAATCCAGTAGCTGACACTTACAAATAACTTGCTACCAAAACTCACTAAATCTGCATGACTTCCTGGATAAGAAATCCAGCCCTGGTGATTAGAATCCAACAGATCTCCATCTCTTTACATCATGATTGTGTCTGGCCACACAGCCATCGTGGTGGCCTTTGGCTTATACTATGTGTTACTTTAGGTACAACATTTATGTCTGCAGTTCAATGAAGTTATCAGTTATCTGAATAATACAATTTCATTTAGAGTTCTACAGGGATAACTTAATGTTCCAAATAGTGCCTTGATAGATCTGCAAATTAATGGTTACTCTCTTCCTCAATTTAATAACAAAGCTTTCCTTGATGCATACATGTTCATAAAAAAATTAAAAATAAAAACCATTCAAAATCTAATTTAGCAACTGCCCACCTAGTACTGGGATATTTATAAGCAAGGAATACCTGAATTACTTCAGACTTCAGTAGATCTATAAATATCACTTACAGAATTAGACACAGACTTTTCCTCCTGTGAGCTGGAATCAGTGGGCGACCATTCAAAACTTCCCCAAACACCCCCTAGCACCTGGGCTTCATATATCTCCCTACACATGGAGCTATTAAAGACGGTCAAAGGCAGGTTCATGATTTTCATTTAAGTTAATTTTATGCTGTGTTTCAGAGCATATTTACAGACATATCTCAAGATTTTCTTAGTTAAAAAAGATTATCCTCTTGTGGAAACAGGTCTATCCCTTCTGTGACGAGCAGAAAAGAGATGCCAGGTCTGTCTGAACCCCACCCCGGATACCTTGGACCTTAACTGGGATCTTTGGATGGTCCCATAGCTGAAAAAAACAGCAGGGAAGATTTAATTTTTTGTTGTGACATAGTTTCATTTTTAATCCAACATTGACAGAAAAAGGAATCATTTGCTCTTAGTTCAAAAGAATACCACAGTACTAAGTGGTACTGCACAATTATAGCCCCCTAAACTAGATCCCTAAAACTTAATTAGGTATTGCTTTCTCTCTCTCTCTCTCTCTCTTTTGTTTTTGTTTTTGTGGTTTTACATTTAGAGCATATTTGTGTGTATTAGGCATAGGATTTTGTTTAACCACCTTTTCTTGAAAATTGGGATTCGTTAGACTGCTTCAAACCACACTTATTTAAAGACATTTTAATTTTTATTATCCTAAATTAATAACATGCTAATTTATTATGGGACACAGCTCTCTGCATTCAGGAAAATGAGGATGGAAATATATTGCTGCTTCCTGCCTGTGGCATTTCCTTTCCTGCCTGAGATATAAACTCCTCTGGGTCACTACCAAATAACATTTCTGCAGTCTTCGTTTTCTCTGCTTAAAACTGAGTTTCAGGCCAGATCCCAGGAAACACCGAACATCTTAAATTCCTGTTGAAAAGGACATGCATGGTGAGAGTCTTAACACCTACTCAGGTCAGGTACTTCTTTGATTCTGCTACAAAAGAAGGAGGCTGTGAGCTTCATTTCCCACAGAGGTATTCAGTGTTTGTCTCCAAAGGGGTATGACATTTGAAGCATAGTAACGAGCATCTATCCTCCTAAGCAGACAAGGCTAAATGCAAATTTCATGGCAATGAAAATACAGAATTTCCATTTCAGGCTTCAAAGAAGAGGCAGGCTTTGTATGACCTGATCCAATTTCAGCGTCTTCCTGAACTGATAGATCTGACCTGATCCAACCTTGCTGCTGCTGCCCTTGAACACCTGCAGTCCTTGCTGTAGTCTTGCTGTTTCTGTATTTCTTTACTGAAATCTGATTCTCTGCCCTTTCCTGTCCCCCATCATTGACTCCATTACAGTGTTTTGAGAATTTCCCTCTTCTCTCCCATGGGGGTTCATTTAGAAACCCATGTTACTAATTTAAACTCCTATCTTTGGCCACCCCAGCCTCTCCAGATTCTCGTGTCTCCCTATCTACAGCATTAACACTTCTGTTGACCCTCCCATGCCGAAAGACTTCCCATAGGGGTCAGTGCTGCTGGCTGGCAGTGATTCCCTGCATAGTAGGTAGTGGGAAATACAGCAACCATTTAAGCTGATTTATATTTTTTTTTATTGTGGTACCACATCCCTATGTTCAGCAAAAATAGAACACCTGTGCATGGCACCAAGCAGGACCAGTTTCACTTGGAACCACTGGCAGCTTCCCACACTGAGGCAGATGTTACACGTCACCATCAGGGCTGATCTGTGCAGGGGTAGGAGAAGGTGGTGGTTTTTTCTTATTTCATTTCAAAATGCCAGGCCCCATGACTGCTGCTGAGGGGAGCAGAAGTGACTATTTGCTGACTTCATGTAAGTGTTGATGTTCTTAGAACAGAGATAAAGCTTGGGGCTGTCACACAGGGATGCAACTGATCCTTCAAACCTGCATCTGAGAGCCTTGGGACTTCCTCATCCCTTAACATGGACATGAGCCTGCTGCCCTTCACAGAGCCACTGTATGGAGCAGTCAAGAGCTTACTGTCAATTATGTGCACCAAAATGTGGGAGTGAAGCTTTCCCAGCCTCTGACTACCAATCATGAAGAATATATGGCAACTTCAATCTGGTTTTCCACATTTCCAGGAAAGATCGTGGTGTGAAAACCTCTTCTAAGGCTGCACTCTATTCTGCAAAGCGTGGGCTAGTGAGAAGGAAGAGCAGAGAAAGGGTCTCTCCTGCCCAGAGCAGCTCATGCAGAGCATCGTGAAACCCTCCCCACATTCTTCTAAACCTCTGCTTTCCCTTCAGCCAGGCCTTTAATCAAACACCTCCCCGAGCAGCTGTGTGTGCAGTCTGGTTCTCTCACTGCAGTGCATCTGTTCCCACTAAGTGTGTGGAGCTGTTGCGAGACTTGCTAACTATTCCTCTCTTAATAAATTATTGATAAAGCTTCCCCTTGACAGATTGCAAAGCCGGGGAGCCTTGGGCAATTCTGCTCCTCCCCTAAAATGTTCTAACACTTGTATTTATCTGAAGAACATATGCCTGCTGTTCCTGATGACTTTGCAGCTTTTTGACTCGTTGTCTTCTTCAGGAACGCAATTTTTTTGGCTTCCTGCAGATGGGAAAATCACCTTCTGCTCCTCTACATTCAAATTTTCATAGTGCTTTTGGATTTAATAGGGAAATACTTTACTCAGGATATGACTAGACTGCTTATTGATGGATTATGAAGTTTTAACTTGAGATTGACAGCTGGCTTAGGTATAAATGCTCAACAAAATAGCAAGTTAACATAAAAATGCTTTTTTACAATTGTAGGTGGCTTGTGCTGAACATTGCTCTGTGATCTTGTTGTTAAGGAATGAAAGCAGTACTATCTCTGAGAGATTATTAAGGAAATTGGACAATGTGGATTAGCAGAAAGCAATGGAATGACTGGAAAATACTTAAACACTTTTGTTCTAATGCTGTGTTCCTCCTGTTTGCATACACTGGCCATGCACATACTCTGTTGTCCACTCTCAGATCTGTATGCCATCTTCTAGCAAACCACAGAAATGATCCACTGGCTGTGGCAAAAATCTGGGAGTTGGCATTATCAGGTTTTATTCAGGAATCCATCCTCATGCATTACATTACAGGACCCTCACTGAACACTCGCTTGACTCACCTAAGCCATCTAAACCAGCAAATTATGTCCCACGCGTTTTAACTCTTAAAAAGGATTTTGTATAACTAACAAATTTGTGCAGAATGTGTGGAAATTCTCAAAGGACAGGCCAATGCCAGCAAGATTGACTTTTGTGACTGCTTTTAATATCATGCCTGGTTACCATGAGGAAAACACAGTTTTTCACTGGATTTGAGGCAGTATTTCATAAGTTGTGTTTCTGTACAGCTGCACATCTGAGGAACCAAAGATCTTCAGATTGCTCAGGCTTTAAAAACACAGAAGGTTCTCAGAACAGTAGGAAAACATAATTTTTACACAGTTTTCCAAAATATAGACTTAAATTGACCACCTGGGAGTCATCATGGCAGATGTGAGCTCGGCAGTGTCCCGGGGGGCATGTTGGCCCTGAGTCATCCTTTTGTATCTTAGACCACTAAAAACATGAGGCAGAGCTGTATCTGCTGGAAGCTGAGCTCCCCAGGCGTGCTCTGACTACAGCACATTGCCTTGGAGGTATGTTAGCAGCCAAAACCTGACTTATCTCTAGAAACAGAAAGAGTAGCCTTCAAATGGCAACAGAGAATGTATTTTGCTGTTGGTAAAGTCACATGCAGCCATTGTTGTCCCAGTAACAGCCAAGGCTGAGCTGGGTTCAGGGTATTCTTTGCAGTGCTTGAGCCAAACCAGTGGGCTTAGGGCAGGCAGGTCTGCTGGGGCCATGCCCATGTCAAGTCATGGTCAGGTCATGTTTGCAGGGCTTTACTGATTGCTGGAATTTGGACTGCAGCTTTGAGAAAGTGGGGTAACCATCAGACCTCATATTCTTCCCAATTTCCCTCAAATCACCTTTCTAAAACTCTGCATTCACTTCCTGTGCCAAAAATATTCTTAAATATTCCCTTTTAAGTCAGCAGAATCTCCTGTATTTCCATATTTAACTTCATCATTATTTTTGTCTGCTCTGTTTTGCACTTCTAGAGTCAGGTGGAACATTGTGTTCTCTTTGAAAGCTGCAGATTCTCTACTGCCCGTCTGGTTTTGTGCTGGCTCTAAACACTGGCTTCATGTAGTAGGCACCTTCAAGTTCCCCAAGGAAGAGGATGTAGAAAGGAGGAGGGATGGTAAAAAGCAGCTAGAGGTTGGAAGATGATCAATATTTATGGCTCTGTTTCTGTGAGTGGTTACGTATGTTCTCTCTGGAAGCATTCAGAGCTGTCACTGTCAGTCCCTGCATGGTAAGAGCTGGCATTGTTAGTGTATTAATTTTTAAATTTGATGGTATTTTTATCTCCATGAGTCGTCAGACATCATACCCCAATGGCCATTGTTTCCTTGCACCAGAGGAAAATACAAGCTAGTTTTCCTTTGGTACTTTTGTTCCTGTGTGCCAATCCTTGTTTCAGAACATGAAGCATCATGAAGTTGATGTAAGACTGTTGTTTTATCCCTCTATTTTTCATTATTACCAGTACAGGATCTCAAGCAAAAGAACATACACTAAAACCCCCATTTTTTCTACTTCTTCTGTCTGACCTGGTAGTCTGGTTCCATTCTTGATTTGTGGGTAGCAATCTATTAACCTCATTTTGTTTTCACATATCTTCTTTGCTGTCTGAGACCTGCATGTAAAACTTCCATCCAGAGTGAACAGATAGAAAAAGCACTGACTGCTGGCTAGAATGGATATTTCTAGTCCATGTCCATTAAAGCTATGTTCAGTTCACCCCCCTTAATTCTAAATTACAACCATTTTCTACACATTTCGAAAAGGTGATTAATATTGAAAAGAAACTATCCCGAGTGCCCCAGGGCAACACCTGTTGAAGCAATTACCTTCCTGGTGAGGTAATCCCTCTGTTCAGCTCTTAAAGGTTATAGTTTTCAGTGACAGGATCTTTTAAAGTCTTCTATCAGGATTAGGAGTTTTTAGAGCTCTTGTGCTCTAGTTGGGATCCCTTTATACAACATTATTTGCATTACTAGTGAATGCTTTTTAAGTCACTACTGAAATGATCATGTGAAGGACACTGGCAGAAGTGGCACTGCAGATGCCCCCAACCTGTCAAAGATATTGCAAAGCACTGTCTCTAATTGTTAACATAGTTTGTGGGTCCTAATCCTGGGAACAAGGGCCTTGTTCTGAAGCTAATATTGTAAGAATAATCTGAATTAAATACTCCAGCCTGAGCATCTCAAAACAGGACATTTTCTAATTTACTGAACAGGTTTTGGAGAAGAGCTTCCAAACTTTCTGGACCAAAGGAAAGTCTCACAGCCTCAGGTGCACCTCACCCATTCATGCTCCAGGTAAAAGACTTGCAAAGACAGCAGGGATATGGTCACCAGCTGTGTTGAGGACTTCTGGGGCCCCACAAACCATAACTGGGCAATCACTGTGGCTGAGCCACATGGGCACGTGCTCATGAGCAAACAGCAATTTGACTACAAGCAAACACATTGAGAGTTATAGCCAAGATTTTGCAATGTAAAACAGGGGTACTTAATTCCAGGGACTTTTGCAAAACTGGAACAGTGATGTCACTGCCAGTTTTGGCAAGTCAGACTGCAGGATAGGATGGAAGACAAGGGCCAGCAGTGATCCACGCTGGCAACACACACACCACAGGGCAGCACTGTGGGAAGATGCCAGTTGTGGTCTGGCAGCCATAAAGCTGCTCAGGCTGTGGTCCAGCTGACCTATCTTGCATTCCCACTCAGATGCAATCAGATCTACACCATTTCTGTTTCTGGTATTACCTTGGTAAGGGTATGAGAGTTCGCATGGTGGGAAGCATTTTAAGAACTTTTGAGGATGACGTCCTTGAAGAGATTTGACCTGAAAAGCCCCAATATAAAAAGAAAATTTCTTATATCGTGTATACATTAGAAGGGAATAAGCAAAGCAGAAAGACCAGGTTTTGCATTTTCTTGAGAACTGATTGTACTGCAAAGCCATGTCTAATACCTGCACAATAAACCCACCCACAGGAAATCATGTTGTTTTGGTGGTGTAATGGTACACCAGAACCTCTTGTTACCATAGGTATGACAATTATTTGGTTTGGATTGTGTGGGCTAAAACAGACCCTTAAAGATCATCCATTCCAACCCCACTGCCATGGTCAGGGACAACTTCCACTGAACCAGGTTGCTTAAAGCCCCATCCAGCCTGGCCTTGAGCACTTCCCGGGATCAGGCAACCACAACCTCTCTGGGCAAGCTGTGCCAGCATCTCACCATCGTATGACAATACAGGAGTCTGTGAATCTGTCTGCCCATGTCTCTCAACAACACAACTGGGCACAGGCATCTGTAATGTAGACCTGAGCTTATTTGTCCAGTCTACTGTCACCTCTGCTTCTTGTGCCTGTGAACTCACAGAGGCAATGAAACCTAGAGCTAAAGGAGGGATTGGCTGGGAACCTTTTCACTGATCATAGAATCATAGAATCAATTGGGTTGGAAAAGACCTCTGAGATCATCAAGTCCAACCGTTGGTCATGTAGCTTTCAAAGGTATCTGGATAACTGTGTTACTCCTGAAGGGTGACCAAGGCAGTTTGCAGTTTTGGACAGGAGTAAGGGACAGAGGAGTGGCTCATTCTAAATCATCAAGTCTAGACACTTTTCACCTTTGTGAACATTGTAAATTCTGTTCATAATCTGATAAAATGTGTTTTGAGATGACCTAGATTGCCTTTCCTCCATGACTAGCAAGACATTTAAAATCCTTACTCTTGTAACAGAATCTGCGATTTGATTCTCAGCCCAAGCTTACTGACAGCTAAGTCCTTGTTCCAGCACTTCTTTTAAGAGTCCTTCCTCTATGATTTATACCCAATCCATCACCTCACATTATGCAGAACATCATCTCCCTTCCATTTGTTAAACCAAGTTAAACATAAGATAAATGATTTTGGGGTGAGAGGAGATCAAACTTGTCTCACAGAATTACACAGCAAATCTTAAGCACCTCTTCCAGACCATCTTTGTTCTAGAGCACAGGGGTCTGAAGTTCTACAGTGAAGTATTAAAGACAGGGGTTTCTTTATTCCTAAGTGAAAATACTTGTCCTGCTGTACCATTACTGGAAATATCACATCTGAAAAGTCCCTGGCTCACAGTGATTATTTTCATGCTGATTCTCTCTTCCCCATAGCCATGTTATTTTTCTTGTGGCACTATTCCCAATCTAGCAAGTTTTTTATAGTTATTGCTATCGGGCTTGGATTTTATGTGTTGTTTTTTCCAGCATTCTGAAGGATTTTTCAGTGCCTTGGGTGTACTAAGATCTCTGGACTTGGCTTTTACCTGGGATATGACTGTACTCTGCTATATGTCCTCCATTATTCTGTTTGCCTGGGCTTACAAGCAATCCTGCACTTTTCTCCTTATTAAAACAAGCAACATAATGCTTATTTCATATTTTGTCTAGGAGTTTATTCCCCTCTTAATCTGTACTGGCCCTGCTTCTTCTTCCTTTTAATTGTCACCTTTCACCAGAAATAACAGTCTGACTTGAGGTTTCTCATCCTGTTGACAGCATTAACAGGTTGAATATTTTTATATTTCCTAATGCTTGTGAGAGGATGGTCCCAATTTGCTTTTCTTGTTCAGATTGGATTATATGAGTCTAAAAGTGAACAAACGAGAACACTCTACTTGTAAACAGCACTCAATTGGAAATGGAATAATTTAGAGATAACATCACAGTGCCCTTCACCAGTGCACCATCACTTTCATGCTCACTGATCCTATTTAAGCCTCATGGCATGTAGACTACAGCCTCTGTCAGACCTCCAAAGCCCACCACCAACAGGTCACTATAATTGACATATGCATTTCGTTTAACATCCCTCACAAGTGACTGTCCCTTGATTTCCCATTTCCCTGACTCCCATCTTACGTGATATCCACAACTCATCCATTCAGTGGGTGGACAGCATTCAGCCCAGGAGGAGTGCACCTTTGCCACTGTGCTCTTAGATGTTACCATAGTGAAAAAAATTGGTGCTGCTTTGATTGAGTTTAATCATGTGTCTCGATTTTGTGAACATTAAAACCATCCAAAGTATTTTCATGTAAGTCTAATTGACACCTTTTTCTTTTTTCTTTTTTTTTTCTGACTAATGAAAAGAAGTAGGGTGAAATTAAATACCTATAAAATGTTTTGTCAGTTTTCTTCCTATGTTCCAACCCTGCTTTGCACTGACTGACAAATAAGATGCATATGAAATTAAAATCACCAATGAATAACACATTTCTCCAGGAGAGCGTGTAAAGCCAGGAAGATTGTCTTTCCCATTTATGAATTTAAAGCATGAATAATTTAACAACATACTGGCACACTAAATATTTATTTGTGGTGCTGCTCTGAGCAGAAAAGATTTAAAAAGGCACAGAAAACAAACTTTACTTTGACCATGAAGGTATAAATAGGAAATTTACAAGCTGACTTAAGATGTTTAGGAACATGTACCTCAGTTGCAATAGGATTTATGTTACTGAATTCCCAGGTTTCTTCTGGAAATGTCCTCTAATATCTTCTGTGGTTCCTGGCTTGTCTTGATGTGCCTTCTACTTCTGGCACTTTTTGAACACAATATGTGCTAATACTCTGGAATCAGCACTTCAGCTGCATTGGTTTTAATTATAAATACACTTCATGCAATTAAAAATTAAATCCCCCATCCCTGACTAGTTTTTCTGAAATAGGGCTAAAAATCAGAGCACTTGTTTTGCTGTGTACAAAGCAAATCATTATCAGTTCTCTTTGGAATCAGCCTCTGGAGGGAAGATGGGGGCGGAAAAAGAGGATAATGGAGTCTGTCTGTTGTAAATAGAGGGGAAGGATACTGGGGATGTGTTTGCCACCATCTGGTTTCCGAAGATGTAGAGGAAACAACACCTAAAACCCCTCAGGATGCTCAGTGTCTCTGTTTTCTCTCTCTGCTCTCAGCTGTCACCATTTGAAATGGTTCTTAGGGTCCTACATCTCCGAGTTACTTTTCTGTTATCAGTTTACAGCAGTGCATGAAAGGACAGAATGGGGTGGACAAAACGTTCAGACATAGCCCCACTTTTAAGAACTTGGCTTTGTAGTTCATGCACCAGGATTTTAAGATGGAGTTGATTTCATGTAATTTTAGCTAGAGACAAAGAGCACAGGCAAAGCTGTAAAGAGAGATGATATCTTAAATAGGGAAGCACAAGATGCCAGAGCTATGACTGAGCATTCCAGTGTTTGCTTTCTGAGTCATATTAGGAGTATCTTCTCAAGAAGCTTTCTTCATATTTTTCATTTTTTTGCAGTTCCCCCCCTTTTTTTTTTAATAAATGAGCTAATCATATTGTTTTCCTATGCAAAGTGGTAAGATGAACATCACATTTTCAAGCTAGTAAATGAGCTGCGATGCTGTGTTTAAAACCACTTACTGCCAAATCTCCCACTCCAGAGATGTACCTCGTGAGACTAATAGTCTGCCCAGAGCAGAATCTGGAAAACTCAGGCTTCATATGCAGCTAGTTCCAAGGGGAAGTGTAAAACATGTAAAGAGTCAATGAGATGGCTTTCTGAAGAGGAGTCCTAGCTAAAGGTTAGGGAGTGCATGCAGAAGGCATTTTCTGGAATTCTTGGCCCGTGTTACAACACTGGTTGCAGTCAGACTAGATAATAACAGTGGCCCATTGAGGTTGTATAAGTGGCATAAAGATAGGAATAAATATTTATGTGAAACCTGTAAAAACTACTTGAAACCATCATTAGGATCACAAAATCAGGCACATAGAGTCTAGGGAAAGTCAGAATAAAGGGAAGACTGCTAATTTATGCACAGCCACTATGATTGTTTTTTAATACGGAATTAATTATGTGCATTGTTTTGTGAACTGAGGGTCCAGGAGAAAAAAGAACTTTTTTCTGACCTGTCCTGACCAAGCCAGCATGAGACCGGTGTTACAGAGCTGTTGGCAACATCCCTGGGAGCAGGGACCTGGGCTCATCTCTCGCGGTGAGGTACAGGCATGAACCCCCATGCTGTCAGAGGGACCTGACTTAGGCTTTCTTCTTGAAGTAGTATTTCAGCTTGTAATACTCTGAATTTCACCCCTGTAGGCAGGCTTATGGCAACATTCAACCCTGCAGTGCCCCAGTCCATGAGCAGACTAGACCTCAATCCTCAGGTCCCAGCTGGAAAACAGGGGCAGGAGTGTTTCCATGTTGTGCAGGAATGCTGTGAGGGCAGAGAAGTCCATTACTGACAGATTGCAACTTACTCAGAAAGCAACAGCTACATAAACGGAAAATACCTCATACAAGTGTGCTGACTCCTCCACTGATCTTCCTCAAAGACAAAGATGGTAATTAGAGTCCTGTACATCAAATTAAATGGTGAGTTTGTCCAACAAAGTGTAAGGTAATTCAATTTTACTTATTCTCTATAAGATTTGAACCGAACTCATTTGTAATCAAAGGACAAAGCCTTATCACACTGTCTTATGTATTTTCTAGTCTCACTGTCTTGGTTTAACAACTAAAACCACCTCACTCTGAAGCTTGTACCATTCATTTGCCAAATGTGTAAAAGCTGTTTTTCCCCCCCAGTTTGCCTTGTTGTAGGTGGTTGCATATCTGAAATTAAAATCATGGCCTTTGTTTATTATTCTGAGCATAAATTTTACCTGCTTGAATTCCCAGTTAATTCTTGACATGATTTCAGGCTCTTTAATCATTTGACACAATGAATATTTTCATCTTCACTTCATAACTCGGTGTATTTTAATTTCTTTTCCTATTCTCAAAAAGGTAAATGATCATTTGTTTTGCCATTTGAAACAAGCAGTCTCCTGGGAGCTTGAGAGAGAGAGCACTCATCTTTCACCTTTCATCTGGTGAAAACAACAGTCTGCCATGACCTCCTCAGTGGTGCAGGTTAATGCCAGTGAAGTTCACAGAAGGACAGTTTTCCATCCCACACCTCTGAACCCTTGTTACTTCTTGCACAGTTGTCTCTTCAGCTGGATGAGCTAAGGGTAGTTTCCTCAGCATAGCCCTGCATTAGCTGGATGTTGTTTCTGTATTTTCTTGGCAAGGGATAGCGTGGCACATATCAATGTGGGAAAGTGGTCACGGTCCATGTGCTTTCACGTGTAATAATGGTTGGGCAGCCAGGCTGGCGGCACCTTCTCAAGAAGGGGTGGTATTATGACAACTACCACTGGGGGGAAGAAGTGTTGTCCACCTACATTGTGAGCAGCAAAATGGTCTCCCCAGGACCCATTTCCTCTCACTTCCAGCTGTGACCTTTCTCCCTTCTCATGGCAGCAAGAGTCTGGCTCAAGTGACCTGTGTGAGTGGGGAAGAAAAGGCATCTGACTCTGTTCCCCCTTCACCTGCTCAACCTGGCACTGTCTTTTGTGCTATAGACATTGCCGAAAGGTCCAGCCCAAAGCTGCTGGAGGTTTTACTTATTTATCTGTGTTTTCCAAACTCCAGATCTCACATGTAGGCTCAGAAATGAGTCTTTTGAAGCAGAGTATTCTATTTTGTCAAACTCTGGCTCTGGAATGCCTACTCAGTAACAAAGGAAAACTGGATACTTACTACCTTATGATGTATTTAGAAGTCAGACTCTGATACATTGCTCCTGGTGAAAAATCATTTCCATTGAGAAAGACTCACCTTTCTGCATTTTGGGTATATAATCTTTCTTAAGGGCAACTTAGATTTTGCAGAATGGATGACTGTAAACATACAGAAAATTAATATATACAGTGTTGAGTGAAGACCCACTCAAAGTTAATTCAAAATTGAACTTAATAGGAAATGACTCCTGAGACAATGGACAAATATATAGAGTTACTCCTGCCTATATAGGTAAATGTATTTCTGCTTTTTTTTACTGTTAAAAAATGTATTGCAAATGGTTTGTCTACATCAGGGTGATAACACTTTCTTTTTCTGTGGAAGAAGTGGTGAATATGCAGCTTTTTATGTCCTTCTGAAAAGATGAGGAGAATGCTCCAAACTTTATAGTGAAAGATGAACCAATGACAAAGATGTAAGAGAAACCCACAGACCACAAGTGCCTTTCATCAAATACTGCCCAATCAATACAATGCTAAACAAAATTTAGCCAGCTAGAGTAAAAATAACACATTCAAGATCACTTTGGAAATGGAACTAAAAATAAAGATTACATTTTATCTTGGGACTAAATAGTTTAATCCTTCATTTTGCACCGTTTTTAAATTGCAGGTGGTTTGCCTGGTTTTAGTTGCAGGTTGGTTTTGGTTCTCTGTGGCAGTGACATGTTAAAAAAACGGTGTTAATAGCAGGGGACCACAGACGGACAAAGAGAAAATGCAAGTTGCTCATGTCTTTGTGGAGCCAGTTACCAGCTCTGCAGCCCTTTCCAGCCTACCTACAGAAAGCCTTGCTCAAGGCAACAGGATCATCATGCTTTTGGAAGGAGCTGGAGACTTAGGCCTTCTGGATGTGACGTGTTTCACATGTTTTGTGAAAGTTACAATTTTTTCAAGTGTCCAAACAAGCTAAAATAAATCTGGCAGTTTAGTCACCCAGTAAATCAGTTGCTGGGGAAGGTTGGTGGGGGAAAATGGAGTGGAAGAAGTTGACTCACTGCTTCCTCTTTCACATACGTGGAGGTGGGCTCCTGCTGGATTAGCTCATCATAAGGAATTAGAGCAGTAAAAGTGCACTGGTTCTGGCACTTTTCAATCACCCCTGTTTTGTTACATCCCAAAATGGATGCATTAGTTAACTCTGATTCTCTTCCACTCCTGTAAATAGGTCCTGAGAGTTGCAATGGATTGGCATCCTTTAAAGAGAGCAGAATTCAGTTCTTTGCATGGGACTCACTACCTTTCTGTGGGTAAATGCTAAATAAAGTCAGCTGTTCCCCTAAAGATTCATGTCCTTCCAACCCATATCCACTAATTGATTCCTCTTATAAATTGTTGTAATGTTTGAGATAGTTTTACTATTTTCTGAGGTTTCTGATTCACTGCTTCATTTGAAGTGGCACCTTCTATTTAAAGCATCCTGATTCAAGCACTTCTGAGCTTATATTTGAAAGGTTATTTTGATCATCATTGCCGTTATGGAAGTCCCAACACCAAGAAGATGCTGCAAAAGGTTTGGTTTATGCTGTTACTTCCATTGCCTGAGCCATGTTCAAACATTCCTACTTGATTAATGTTTCAGAAATTCAGAGCATCCAAATGGCCTCATGTTCCCTGCAGTTTCTGGAAGAAAAATTATCTTTGTTTACATGTGGAGATGGAAGAGGCTCTCAGCAGCTTCTGGCTTCTGCCTTTAGAGTGGAAATGAAGGTCCTTGCCTGGAAATACAGACAAATACTCTGTGGGCAGGGGAAGATAAAGGGCCAGCTGGAGGGAGATATGACATCTCTCTGGTGAAAGGCATTCAGTGGCTGAGCAGAGGATAGACACTGAAGCAGTTGGAAAGACAGTGAAGAGGCTTGTATCTGATGAGGAGAAAAGAGATTGAAAAATACACAGAGTCAAGGGAAAAAAATGGAGTGGAAAATATATTGTCAAGATCATGTGGGGACTATGATTGGGCAGAATTACATTTGCCAAGGCCAGAGCAAGGGGTGTTAGAAGGGTCATGTGAGGAGAGGCAGATATCTGTCACTCCCTTGTAAGAGCTCCTTGGTTCTGTTTGTTTATTTTTCCAACAACTTTACAACTAAATGCTTCTTGCAGCTAAACTCCTCATTCTCTGGTGATAAATTAGAAGGGAACAGTTGTGACATGATTACAAAACATGATATTGAGCAGAGAAATAAGAGGTGAATTGTTATTAGAACAGCATTAGGGTAGTGACTAAGGTTTCTCAGCATTAGTGGTCTTTAAGGCACTGTGTGATTTGTCTGCTGCAGTTTTAGTATGTCTGCAGAGTGAAAGAAGACTTACGAGTTACAATTTCCTGCAAGGAAATCGAGTGGTAAGGTCTTTCCTAAACTCCCAGGAGGAATCAGTGAGAGCAGTCATTTGATTTCTCAAATTCCTAGCACTGTAGTATTGGAAGAGACCTCCATAGGTCAGACAGTGCAGTCACTGCCCAAGACAGGACCACCTTCAGCTATGATACTCCTGTCAAACTTGTTCTTGAATATATCCAGTGCTAAATATTCATATTCTCTCCAGACTGCCTATTCTCTTGCTTATAACACATCTAGAAATCTTTTTTCCTGGTTTATAGTCTGTTGGTTATTAGTAAAATATTTCAGTTTCCTATTTTGAAAGTCACTTTGTAGACTTGATGAGATCAATTCTTGACAGGAACACAAGGCACAACTCTAGCTCCTGTTGCAATACAGTGTAACAGGGGCTCTGCTGTTTCTTGGCCAGGGTTTAGCAGAGGTACCCATGTGGAGTCCAACACCTGCATCTGGCATCATGCTGTAACATGTGCTGTTATACTGAAATTTGGAAACTCAGCAACAACATCTGTCCCCTGATTTTTTTTCTGAGAAAGACAATGCTGGAGGTTCTATCTCTGCTTTTTAAATCCAGAAAAGAAAGAATCAAATGTGGTAAATTTTACTTGGGCTGCTGTTGGGCACCCTGAACTTGCTGCACTCATAAAATAGTCATAGAGCCAAAATCTGGAAGAAAACTCTGCAACTGGAGTCACTTAAAGAACGAGAAGAGTTGTTTCAAACTTTTGTGGTGTATCCTTGTGAGATTAGAGTTGATCAAGTCCTCATGCTTCTTTCTTTTTATTATATAAGCACTTCCGTAATGTTTCTGAAATCTTTCATAATTTTGCTGTTTATGCAAAAACAATGCATTAATATCAATAGATTCAATATATCCAGTTGCCCCAAAACAGCATTCCAAGCATAGAAAGAAGTTGGAGAATTAATCCTTTTGGATTTGTGCAGTTATAAGATGAAATTACTTCTGTGCTTCAGGCATAAAGGAAAAAAAAGAAACAGGGAATAAATACTGGGCTGAAGTTTTCATGTAAGATGTGAGCTCCTTTAATCAAGAACGCTGAATAACTGCTTGTCTTTACAGCATCTCATGCAGCGTAGGATCGTTCTAGATGTATTCTCCTGACTGCTGTATTAATAATATCTCATAGGAACAATAAAACTGACTTTGTATCTCTCCTCCATGATCCAGTGCAGGCAAAATATCGGCACTATACATACATTTAATAGACAGTTACTGTTTGTAGCCATTGAAAGGTCTTTCTAAAGCATGAAGAGCTTAGTGTATACTTCCAACATAGTTGGTCACCACACCTGTGGAGAACATCTGATCCTTACATCATTGCCTTGAAAATCAGTGAAAAAGCTAAAATAGTAAGAACTCCAAGATTGCATCTTAGGTGAATTTTGAGTGAAGAAATGATACAGGGACCCAAGAAAACAGGCTAAGATACTTGTGAACAGGAGGACATGGAGGTATCTGAGTCTGGCTGAAGGAAGCTGTGTGTCTTGTGCTGTCCTGACGCATCTGACTTCTGTCTGTTGTCTGTGGCTGGGCCAGAATCCCTCTTTCAAATGGCCACTGAGCACTACTAGAATATTTGAGAAGTCTATTGAGACAGTTCATCCTGAAAAATGTGATTTCACAGCTAGTAAAACATTAGACATGGTGATAAAAAGGCTTAATATGTGTTGTTTGTTTTGCTGGCAACAGTGATTTTTTTTTTCATTGCACTTTTGAAGCTGAGCAGAATGAAGTCTCTACAGGATTTTCTGAGCAACTTGGTTTGGGTTTTCATCTGGAAGATTATTGTTTCCTTGCAGACAATAACAAAAAGACCCACAAAAATAACTGCTTCTCAGGGTTTTTGACAATAACAAGAGCAAACCCCAGACACGCCAGTCTTGGAGCTTGTCTGAATTACACACCCCAGGAAAACAGCCTCTAAAGGCAAAAAGTGGTGCCTTGGTCTCTCTTTGTATTGCTGTAAAATGATCAGATAAAGAATGTAGTTTAATAGCTGGTTTAAGACAGACTAAGCCTTCATTGCTCTCTGCCTCAGCAGCCTGCCATGCTCCAAAAGGAGAGCCAGAGGACCCTGATGAAGCCAAATAAATGAGGCTCCATGCAGAGTGGCTTCCATGGATCCCACAGCCCAGGAGCAGAGGAAGGGATGGGACCAGCACCTTCCCCAGTGATATCAAACTACATAACCATGTTTCCAGGTTTGCAGGCAATTAAGCAGGACTGCTGAAGGCCAGGGCATTAATATAAACAGTAGCTGTTGATGATTTACATTAATCCTGGGGCTGTGAGTTGTGGCAGTTCAGGGGTAGCTCTAAGCTCAGTTTGGATATCTCTGTGAGGAGAGAGGCAGAGAGCCTAAACATCAGCCATCCTTAAATGGACTGTGTGAAATGTGAGTCAGTGCCTTGATTTAACTCTTCATTATGGTGAAGAGGTTCAAAGTGATGCGTTAAATTTTACCTTGGAGCTCTCAGCAGTGAAGGCAACAGGTTGTTAACAGCAAAAGCCAAGCACAGGGCAGGGGGATTAGAAAGTGTGCCTCAAGGTTAAAAGGAAATGTTTTGCTCATCTGCACAGTGTCAGTTACCTTCTGTGATGCTTTCTATGTTTTCCAGTGTCATCTTGTTTTCCCTGAAAATTGGGGTCCAAAACTAAGAAGAGTTTTATGCACTGAAACTGTCAGTGCTATGTCTGTATGGAGGCAGTACTGGGGCAGTGGAAGTGACTGCAGGCAGAAGGGGTTCTCAGCAGCTGCATATCATCCCTATTTAAATGTGTAACATTTGTGATCAAATCAATGTCATCTAAAATGGGGTCGACCAAAAATAAAAACAGCAAGTGAGAAATCAAGTGGCCAAAGAAGCAAAACTGGGCTCACAACATGCTTCTTTAAAAGCATTCTTGGACAGGTAGACACTTTTGTGAAGCTCCAAGAGCGTCCCAAAATTAAATGGTGGCAAACCTCTCAAAGTGACTGGGAACCAAAAATATCAGAGAAAGATCTCTAGATCAAAGGCATCAAAGACAGAGGGCATGTCTGAAGGAATGGGAACAGATGTGTGACCGCAATCCATCACAAAAAAGATGCTGTGAGCTGTGACTTGGAAATGCCGTTGTCTGAGAAGAAAGTGAAGTCTCCCCTGTCCAGCAAATTTCAGGAAATAACAAGAAGCCCTGGAATCGCACAGGATTTAATCCTTTAATCTTAAACATATTTTAATCTTTGTGTTTAATAGCCCTCAGTAGACCTGCCACCCATTAATATGGCTTATGACTAATTTGTTTTTTAATCCATTTATTCTTCTGGCTTGTATGATATATCATAGCAATGAGTTACACAATTGAAGTGTGGTGTGGTGTTTGGCAGACTGCTTATTCTTGTGGCCTATTTGTCAGATTGTGAGAAACAGTCAACAGTTCAGTCTCTAAGTTCAATAAGCCTTCCTAGCTCTTCTTTTACCTGTCACCTCAGGGCAAATAGAACTTCAGTAGGGTAGGAATTGTGGGACAGTTGGGATCGTCCACCTGTATTTTCTATTCCTTTTAGATTCTTCCTATCCTTCACTACCCTTTTATTCCTTTTGTTGCTATGCACTGCCTTCAGAATATAATAATCCTATTTCATTTATGTTTCTAATGGGCTCCAACACATTTCAGTACTTTAGACTCTCCTTTAGAGTTTTGGTTCTGTTCTCCTGTTGTTCATTATGTTTTCCAGCCATAAAGGCTCACAAAATGAATTCAGGCTGATCACAATTTTTTAACAGGTCCAGCTGGCTTAGTGCACAGTCCCTGAAAAGTCACAAAGCCAGACATCATTTTTAATGGCCATGGTAAAATGTGAATGATTTCACTCTTTAGCTGCTTGTAACTTTAGCAGCTTCAGATGACGTGCCAATATCTAACTTTGTCACTGTATTTATGTTTCAAATTTCTGCATGTAGAAGTGTCTCTTTGTGCCACCCTGCAGCAGATCTTTATCTGTACCTTTGCAGAAGATGTCTTTCACCTGATTTTTTAAATCAAAGCAAATCAGTAGATTCTTGAATCTCATGAGATACATACCAGCAACATATGTAAGCAGTACAGGAGCTGTTGGAATGAGTGTAGAGGGGGGTCACGAAGATGCTCAGAGAGCTGGAGCACCTCTCCTATGAAGACAGACTGAGAGAGTTGGGGTTGTTCAGCCTGGACAAGAGAAGACTCAAGGGAGACCATATAGCACCTTCCAGTACCCAGAGACTAAAAGGGAGCTGTAGAGGGACTTTGGACAAGGGCATGGAGTGATGGGACAAGGTGGAATGGCTTTAAGCTGGAAGAGGATGGATGTAAATTCAAGCACTGTCCAGATGAAGGTGTTGGTTATGAACACAATAGGCTGTACCTCTTCTCTGACTGATGGAAAATTTCCCCTTATGTCAATTGATAGAAAGGTTGGCAGATTATTCAGAAAGCATACAATGAAAGAATAAGTGGCTGTATGCTGATCAAGGCTCAGGCTTATTGGTTTATGACAGTTATAAAAATTGAAATGTTGGATACTGGTCACAATAATGCTTCTGAACAAGCAGTACTGTAAATTATAATAAAATATGCATCTCCTAATCAGATATACTTCTCATGTCTATACTTCTTATGTAGCTTCAGGCTTCTTATGTGTCTTAGTTACACTTCTCTAACCATCAAAGAAGAAGCAGTAACTTCGAGTTGAAATGAGCTGAGTTATTTTTTCTTGTGTCCTAACTTGGGAAGGCCAGAAAGGCAGGGATGGAAGGTAAATCAGACCTATGCACCTTCTTGCATATGTACCCTCATTGTGGGCACAGAAGGCTAAAGAAGCAGATCTCTGACAGCACTGTTGTGTGCACCACCATGGTAGCTGACAGTACAAGCTAAAGTTGCAGATCTGAATGTAACTAACAGTGCTGGTTTAGAGGTAAACCAGCAGGAGAAATGAGCTCAACACGAGAGAGATTGTAAGTCAGAGCTACAATTTAATGATAATAATACAGTAAATACACTGACACAAAAGGGAAATTGCTTCCAACTCCCAAAACCCAGCTGTATAACCCAGTGCCCTGGAGTACAAACCCAAAGGGGTTTGTTAGCTCTTGTGCTGCGACCCGTGTGGTTCCCCCAAGTCCAAAGCAAAAGGAAGTGAAAAACCTGTTGGTGCAAGTGATGGCCGGAGTCTGGTTGAGAGTGGTGGTCTCCTCCTGTCGAGGTCCTGCTGCTCCCCTGGGTCCGACGAAAGGTTCCCGAGGTCTTCTTACCCATCCCTTTTGTATCCTCAGGGAGCATCCAGTCCCTCCCCCAGGG